>BLKR01009197.1:0-105292 GCA_011170035.1 Teleogryllus occipitalis
CGGAGACGACGCATAACATTATGTAAATAGTGTTTCAATATAGACTTTTATTTCACTTAGATTAAATTGATTTGATTTGCTTACATTTTTATTATGTATTCGTATTTTGAATTTTGGAAATTACATTTCCGTCATTTGATGATGGTGCAACCTCCAGTCTCTTGGGGCACCAGCAGCCACTGGGTATATTTAGAAGGGTTATCATTATACTTTTTTTAGATACCTTTGTTAGATACACATTTGTTCGTATGTGTGCATGCACGCACGCAGGTCCATTTATATTTGTGCTTCCTCATCGTAATTCCCGCGAAGATGCAGCTGAATTCAAGAAGTGAAAACATATGAGAATTTTCTCGAAAAAGTGGAGCACGCAATTTTAACGAGTTTCAGCGAGAAAGAAAATTTTGGGGACGATGTTGGGTTTCTCGGAATATCCACTCATTATTTTTCCATCGAATGTGGAGTTGGCAATCTCTTA
Organism: Teleogryllus occipitalis; assembly: GCA_011170035.1. Classification (NCBI taxonomy): domain Eukaryota; kingdom Metazoa; phylum Arthropoda; class Insecta; order Orthoptera; family Gryllidae; genus Teleogryllus; species Teleogryllus occipitalis. The sequence goes on from BLKR01009197.1 coordinate 479, forward strand.
GTGAAAACAAATGAGGCAAGCATAAAGTATTAAGGCTCTTCGAAAAATCTTTCAAACGAACGTTTTTTAAATATCGATTTACGTTTTTAAGTATTTTTACAGTTAATCAAATGGGACGTAACGACTATAGAACATAAATGCAGAACCCTAACAAGTATACACCTTCAGAGAAGATGAACAAACGATAAAAGAGCATTTAGGTTATATTGACACCAGGAAGTGAAGATTTTACATCTAAGGTGTTTATAGAGAACTTGCACAAGCCATACGCTTGGCTAAAATGTAATTGAAAAATGCAAATTGAAATGAACCAAAATTAATTAATCATTCAAAAGTTGATTCAGACTTTCCCGGGTAAAATATTCATAACTGTATTTTGCTTGCTTGTATCATAGTTTTAATACATTTTCTTAAACATTTTTCCGGCCATTTTTGTTTTTAAATAGAATCAAATTTGTGCAATCGTTAGGAAGAGGCATTTCGTCTTGAGGGCACTATCATTTCACCAGACTGTTCAGAATAAGATTGTGATTCTTGGAGTCCATGTGTCAAGTGTGTGTCTTTTGCAGAAAAATTTTTGTTCTTAATTTTATTTCGATCTGCCATGTCTGGAAGAGAATTCTAGCAGCCGGCTGCTCTAATTGATAGTTTTCCGTGGTTTCTCCGATCAACACCAGGCGAGTACCGGAATAGTATCCTAACAAACGGGCCACGGACCGCGCGCGTTCTCTTTCTTTCTCCTAGTTCCACATCACACTTACACACTTACACTTACATGCACTACACTACCACACATTTCGGGAGAACAATTGCGAGTTTAGACTTTCCTGGCTCGGGAAGTGCCCCACTGGTGGGAGATATCTGGTTGTGGAAAACCGCGCAAGCCGACGTGTAGGACGGCGCAAAATCTCGCCATTACATGGAGGAAGAACCTCAGTATCACCTATGATAAAATATGTACTACACGTAAGGAACGAATACCGTTGCAGTTGTCGGCCGAGACACATGAAATAATCAACTAATCAATTAATCTGAGTTCTTGTAAAGTAGATATTTAGCTCGGAAACAGGTGAGTTCAGAGAAGCTTTCCTCCAGAGTAAAATATTCATAACTAAGTTTCTTGAGATCTACGATTCAAGGGTAAACATTAACTTTTCTTACAGACATTGTTTTGTTGTTACGAGTGTTTATATCTAAATCTGTGGTCTCAATAGGAAAATACTTCCTGCAATGGTGCGGCAATCCATTTTAATCCACGTTGACCCCTATGTAAACATTCATCTCAATATCTTTGACTTTGTGTCTGTCGGTCGCTCTTTCTCACTCTTCATCTCTGTCCCACTCCCTCTCCCTCTATTTCCCCCGCTATCATTCATTATCACTGTCACGTGGGAGCTAACCAACAAAGTTATATGTTCCGAAGGTGGTCTATCATCTTTTCGTACCTACGACAACAACTGATGTCACTGCAGTTCCTCAGAACGGGAGGTCCTGGGGTTCGAGCCCCGTCGGTGGTAGGATTTTTGACAAGTAGCCAGATAGTGGGGTCGAGTTCCATCGCTGTCTGGAGGAGAATTCCAGCGGCCGGTTGCTCTGATTGGTAGTTTTCTGTGGTTTCTCCGATCAATACCAGGCGAATGCCGAAGCAGTACTCTTACAAACGGGTCAAGACCGCGCGTGATCTTTTCTTCCTCTTCCTTGTCCTATCCTCCCCCTTACCCTTTACACACGTACACTGACAAGCACTACCCTACCACACATGTCGGGAGACGGGTCGGGAGCTTAGAACTTGTCCCGGCTGGGACAGTACTCCGCTAGTGGGAGATATCTGGTTGAGGAAAACCGGTAGGACGGCGCCGGATCTCACCATCCTGCGGGGCAAGACCCCTCCACCTCCCGAGAAAAAACACGCACTACACTTACGGGACTAATGACCTAATCAGCTGCCGCGCCCGTCATCAGTAGTAAACAATCAATCTGCCTACGTCACCAAATATAGTAGTTCATTTCTAAAAAATGTAGAAACTACTAAGTTTTATTTCAAACTTCAGATTACTTCAACCGCAATAAACGACCTGTTTGTTTCATGCAATCAATCACTATCGGTATACAATCGCTATATTGTAATAAATTTAGAAGTTCTTATCAAACTCCGCGGTAGGCTAGCTATTTGTGATAATTTTATAAGTTCTCTATTGCTTGGAATCGATTTAATAAATTTTACTTTCCAACTCAACTATGGGTTCGACACACAATACACACTCCTTACCTGTTGCATGTGGACGTGTGATTTTATACAGAACCACGATTCCTCGAAGTTCTATTAATTCAAATCAATTATTAGATTGATGGCAACTACTATGAATTATCAGCCTTTTTCGACAATAAAACTTGCAGTTCTGTCAAATTTACATGAATTACTTTCACTTTAAACATTGAAACACCCCACGGGTTTGATTATATTTCGTAAACTTACGATAGTAATGATGTTCCTAATCTTGATTGTTGGCTTCTCGACTGACTAGCAGAATGAAGTCCCCGGAATCCTTGGTGAACCAATTTTCGTTTCCTTTCCTAAATAAAAATGTTTCAGAATATCCTCAACGATTGCTGTAATTGGACTTAATATTCCCACAAATTTAATTCGCCCTATTAAATCCCTATCTGTGTTTCGTATGAAACACCTACTCGCGACTGATTATAATTATCTACTTATTGGAAAATTCTTCCATCTACGAAGCTACTCTAATGTATATCTCGAAAGATGCAGTCTGTTCAATTCCAACTGCCAACAATCATATTAATACAAATTCCCAATTAAAATTTAATATCATAATTTACACGAGACATAGATCTCAAACTTCAAACTAAACAAATTCCCGGCTTACTATCATCTACATAATATCCAGCCTACGTTGAAAACTCGATCGCACCTCAACAACCGCTTACGTGTGCTCGCTACGAAGTTTTTTAGAGTGAATTCACGCGACCTTCCTGACGATCATGGCCATCCAAAGCCCTCTTCACAGTTTCTGCACATCATGTGTTCGGGGCAGTGTCCATTTGTCCAACATTCTAACATCAAGTATGGAATATTAACCCTTGTTGATCAATTGTTCTAACAACGTGTATTCTTTGGCTGAAAACGATGCCATATTCGAACGCTAAATGTTGATTTTATCATTAAAAACTTATTCCAAGATTCTTGGCTTATCACAATATCAGTCGCAATCTATGTATAATTTCAATATTCCACCCGTAATTTTTACTTTCTCGTTTAAACTCTTACACAGTGTAGAGGAATATTTGTATTTCTGCAGAAAAAATGCTATCTTTTAAATTCGTAAGTCTTTCTTCTTAAATTATTTTGAGAAACTTGGAGAAGTCTCTGAATACTAGTCTGCAATGAATCTCGAAGCAAGAAACGAAGAGAGGATTCTTAGCAGTCCCCGCAAGGGAATCAATGACAAAACGAGTCGCCAGCACCTTGAGGGATACCTCATTACGCTCATTGTGGTTAGGCGGAATAGCAGGACCTATGGCCTAAGCCTCGCCATTAATAAAGCATTATTATTATTATTATTATTATTATTATTATTATTATTATTATTATTATTATTATTATTATTATTATTATTATTATTATTATTATTATTATTATTATTATTATTATTATTGTTGTTTTTACTTTCTCATCTTATTGGTACATTTGAATGAATTGCACAGATATACATAATCAGAGCACAATACATCTATTTTTTTAAAAAGAATTTATAATACATTGTTTCCCATGAATTTCCGTACTATCCTTGTTGTTGAAATAACAACAGCCTTCTGCATGGGTTTGTACAGGTCTACATTCAAACCCAGTTGCTTAAGGCCCCCAATCAGACTCCTAGGGATGACTCCGGTGCTGGAAACAATTATCGGGATAATGCTGATTCTTTTCATATTCCACTGTTTCTCAACGGGTTCAACAAGATTTGCATATTTACTGATTTTTTCAGTGTATTTGCTTTGAATGTTGCCAGTATTTGGGACAGAAACATCAATAAGCATGACAAAATTATTACAAGACATTATTATTATTATTATTATTATTATTATTATTATTATTATTATTATTATTATTATTATTATTATTGCCTGATGGTATTGGCTAAGAACGTGTTTGGGAGAAGTCTTCTTCTCATCTCGTGTTTGTCCAAAAAGAAATCTTGGGTCTTCAGCTCCTTTGCATATCAGCTTCCATAACTGTAGTGTAGAATATTTGTGGTAACTCGAACTTTTTATAGCAACGAAACGAATGGAAAAAAGGACAATCCCGTTATTGGACTATCCCGTTAAAACGTCATAACTGGTCACATTACTGTATTCAAGTATGTGGAATGTCATATATTTCAGAACTAGTGTGATTCGGTATCAGCCTCCTTTCGCGACTCCTGATCAAAACAATGAGTCCCAACCTGTTGACCGCTGCAGCCACAACAAGTGCTGGTTTAGGGTAATGATGTTTCGGTCCAACCTCACAAATCAGTTCTGTTTCATTTGTAGTTTCGGAATTATTGAATAGTTTTGCCACGTTAGGCAGAAGATGCATGAATATTTTTTATGATTCGTCATCCAGTATTGAAGTTATTTTCTAGACGTATTTCTTTCTCTCTCTTTCGTTCTTTCTTTTACCTACTCACAACTGTTCAAAAGTGACTTGAAGAATACAGAAAATCAACAGATTTAGCAGAAAGATCAGATTTAACACACACTTTTGCTTTCTTTTCATGCGAGAGTCTCTTCATCCTCTCCTTATTTTCCTATGGTTTTCTGCCCACGTTATATTCGTCTTTATCTTTGGTTTGTCTGCGAATCCATATTCCACACCGGGAGCGGATTTTCGACACTAGCTTTTCAGCTAGGTCGAATTCAGGCGCTGTCTGGAGGAGAATTCTAGCGGCTCGCTGCTCTGATCGGTAGTTTTCCGTGGTTTCTCCGATCAACACCAGGCGAATGCCGGAACAGTACCCTAACAAACGGGCCACGGACCGCGCGCGATCTGTCCTTCCTCTTCCTTGTCCTATTCTCTCCCCTTACACACACTTCCACTAACATGCACTACACTAACACATATTCCGGGAGACCGGTCGGGAGTTTAGAGCTTGTGCCGGCGGGGGCGGTGCCCCGCTGGTGGGAGAGTCCTGGTTAGGGGGAAACCCCACTAGCCGACGGTAAGTCGGCGCCGGATCTCGCCTTCCAGCGAGGAAAGATCACCGCCATCTCCCGAGAAAACACATTCACTACACTAACGGGACTAATGACCAAAGCCGTTGGCGCGCCCGGAAACACGAAAAAAATCAATCAATCATATTCCACAAATAGTACTCTGAATTTCCCTCTGTTGAATTTTTTTGTGATATCTAGAACCTGCAACTTTTCCAGTGAGCCAATGTTTCTACACGTATTTTTGAAAATACATTATTACACGTACTCCTCCACATACAGACGGGGTGCCCGTGGCCTTGAACCGCCCCTGCTCAGACCGAGCGGATCGTGGGCGCGAAATGCCGGCAAAGGTGATTACAGAATGTGGAACGCTCGTTTGCACAGCGCTTCACCGGCTACGCAGCGCCCTGGGAGCCTCGTTAGCCAAAGGGCTGCGGCATCAGAAGCGCCGCCCTTCAATTACGGACGCCATTCCCCCCCACCCCACCCTCGGCTCAGCGGCGGGCGCGATTCCCGGGAGAACATCAAACAGAAACACGCTTTCAATCCTGCGAGGGCTGGTTAGGAGGCCTTGAGAAACGAATGGTCAGTTGTTGCGAGTTCGCAACACATCTTTTCTAGACCGGGTGGCTACAGGTTCTAAATAACATGGGGCATCTTTATTAAACCATAGGTCAGAAGAAAAAAGTTAAATAATAAAATAGGTAATGATTGTCCGGATTCCGAATATTCCGAAAGGTTTTGAAAACTTATATGATCTCAAGTAAGTAACCCATTAGTTCGTATTGTGTTAGACGAATTTGTTAACAAGAACACAATATTATCATATTCTTATATTAAAAATTTCTAGAAATTCTTTTTATATTATTCATTCATTCTTCATTTTCCATTAGCGATTCCGGGCGCGACACCTGCTGAGGGCATTAGTCCCGTGAGGGTAGTGCGTGTTCTCATCGCAAGAGCTGGCGGTGATTTTCTCCCGCAGGATGGCGAGATCCGGCGATGGCCTACCCGTCGGGTAGCGGGATTTTCCTCCACCTAGGTATCTCCCACCAGCGGAGCACGGCCCCAGCCGGAACAACTTCTAAAGTCCCGACTGATCTCCCGACATGTGTGGTAGTATAATGCATGTAAGTGTGTGTGTGTGTGTGTGTAAGTAAAAGTGAGGATAGAACAAGGGAAAGGAAGGGAAGATCGCGCGCGATCTGTGGTCCGTTTGTTAGAGTACTGCTCCGGCCTGCACTGCCTGGTATTGATCGGAGATACCACGGAAAAATACAGATCAGAGCAGGCGGCTAATTGAATTCTCCTCCAGATAGAGGCTGAACTCGACCTAGTTATCTAAGAAATGTCGGAAAGCCTGCCAACGGAGGGACTCGTACTCTAAGATCTCCCGCTCAGAGGCACTGTAGTGATACCAAAATTGTTCTTTATTCGAATCTGGACTGTTATTGGATGTAGTTTCATGTCCGTCACTGACGTGAAATTCTCAGTATAGAAGGTGGCTGATTTAAATCGTGGTGGTGGAGGATTTGCGTCGCTGCTAAATAATTGGATGGAAGACGATCACTGCCTGAAATGGAATTTGAATGACCCTTTGCTCTGATCGGTCATTTCCGTCATTTCGTCAGATCAATGTTACAGAAGGGTAGGCAATATATCTGTAAATAACGGAGTTTGGTCCCCTGGGATTCTTACTTCCTCATCCTCGTTCTATTATTTTTTGCTTCACATTAATAATGGAAAGTCATTACTAGGGAGCGGATTTTGATTACCTAAAACATCGCCAAAAATGATCAATAAAATGCTCGAAAAATGCTTTAAAAATGCCCTAAAACCGAAGAAAAATTACGTAAAATATCTTCTTAAAACCAGTTCCGATGAAGAACTCAAGCTGTAATCGAGGCTTCTTCCATTCGTTCGAGTGGACACAGCTTGAAAACTTTTTTTTAACTGTTCTTTACCACAAAATTTCTGTCTTTAATTATCCCGAAATCGGCCGAACCGGTAATGGCACTTATATTCGCCAGAAGAATAACATACGACGTCTGTCAAAACAGTTTCTGAGTGAACAAATCGAATAGGCTACTGAGTAATTCTGTGAAGAGCATTTGTTGCATCTCGTAAATGTTATTAGAAGCAAGTACCATTAAAATCGATGAAATCAGCAAAAAATGAATTAAAAATGGCGAAAAAGGTAAAAAATTACTTATTGGTCAAAATCGACAAAAATTGAAAATAATGACCTACAAAAATTTGTCATTTCTTTTGGCCATAACATAAAATACATTTATGTACTAAGCGTCATTGTTCTAAAGAGATAAAATGACATTTCATTAACATCCTACCCCTAGTCATTACGCAAAATTCACTTGTAAATCTGTGTTATTAGATTACAATTGGTCCCATCGCAATTACCTATGTATGTTTATAAAAGTACACTGTAAAATACTTCAAGTGATACATTTATTTTCTACTTGATTAATGTGCGAGGAAGTGCAGATACGTAATGTAGAAGTAAATGCATTAGGTAAGTGTTATTCAGGCACATGATGTGAAAAAGAACTTCGACGAATCGTTCTACTACATGACAGCTTTGACAATTTTGCAGATGAACGGTAACATCTTATGACAGAAATAATGTTAGAGGATTGATGAATAGATTAATTACCAATAACAGTATACAAATTGTGCGTATTGCACCTAAAAATTACGGGGCATCTATGTTTAATGTGTAAATGGTGTATGAATGCATATAGTTCGAAAATAGAAAAAAACGTTAAGAAAAGTTTTAATGAGTGTTGATCAGATTGTTACGCCAATTCGAATGAATCTTTCTGAAATTGAAATCAAACGCTTCGTAGGTTAAGTGATATATCCTCTTTTAAATTTGTTCACCCCCCCCCCCTAAAAGTATAATGAATTTTGTAAACAATTGATGAATAATGTAATATGAACGTCTAAGAGTCGAGAGATGCATTCCCTTTCCCCACCAGTTTGAATATTGATTTTGGATAGCCTTTGAAGTAAAAGGGAAACTTATAATTTAATTGAACTTTAATTAGCATAATTAAATCGAGGAGCAAATTATTTAAATATGCATGACCTGGAAAAGGCTTTTTAGTAAGTTTTCCTCTGGAACAAATTTCTCTGTGATTCGCAGAGTTTAAGGTGACCTTTGGTAAATTCCATTTTTTCTTTTCCAAAATACTTTATTATAAAGACCCGAGCGCCTCAATTATAGAACCAATTGTGAAGCTCCCAGACCTTTTACAATAGTACACGAGTACAACTCTTGCCAGCAAGAAATTTTAATATTTATAGGACAATTATAGTTTTGACAAGTTAGAAGAACTTCTAATACACCTTATTTTCAGAGACTATGAGTTCAAAGGTACACATAAATCTTCAAGGTCGATGAAAAACGAAAAAACAATGGAGCCACTTTAGTTGAAACGTTTGAAATTTTCGTATGACCTTCATATAAAGACTAAAAATGCATCCAAATTCACAAGGTCTGGAGTTCGACCAAAACGATCCGAGATTACACATTTTGGTGAAAATTCTGTGAATGGTTTAGGTGTTCTGTTGTCCGTACGGAAGAAACACAAACGAACGGACAGACAGATGTTAAAAATATTTTTCTTTTTCGAAAAAGAGACCTTCAATGTTTATGTCAAAATATTGACATCGATATTCCTTGCAGTACCCTATTACGTAACTTATTCCACACTATGTATACGATAAAGTAAAAATGCAAAACTACTCGTAACTTCTAAATTTAAAAACGCACTAAAAAGAAACTAATAATTTCGAAACTACATTTAACCTTTCGATTGCGCGTGATATCCCAGTTTTTTAAAAGTAAAGTTCTTGCCGAATTTATAGTTAAATTGGTATCTAAAGACTAAATGTAAGTTTCAAGGGCATTTGAATAGTTTGAGGTCTGTTTTACATTTTTAAATAGCATTTACATATTAATTGGAATGATAGCAAATCATAAAAAGAGAAATTGGGATTTTTTTTAATAGAAAAAAATGATTTTTTTATTTGAACCATAGTCACTCTAGTAGTATTAACTATTGTAAACTTGTATTAAGTGTTTGTCCTCCACCTCGATCGCGTGTTCGACCCATCGTACTGCGCTTGTCGCCTCCGCTGCTGCAGTGAGTTAGGTCTGCGGTGGGTCTTGGGCGAAAGCGATGGGAAACGGGGCGTGGGGCGGAGAGGGGAGGGGCGGGGAGGAGGGGAGGGGCGGGGCGGCACGCTGAACATGCAAATCTCCTCATCGAATTTCCACGCGCCCGCGACTGGCTACTTGCAGGAAATCGACTCGCAATCGATTGTCCTTAAAGTGGCCCCCTCCGCTTGCCAGCCATCACACCAAGCAAGGCGGGGCCTGCTGGGTAAAGGGCTCTCGGGGGAGATTTATGTTGTCGTTTGACACTAAATCAACAGGAAACAACTGTTTAAAAAATACTAGCTATTGAAGACTTGCTTTTTTTGTAAGTATCTATCCTATCCTCAATCGTTGCACATACTCTTGCGCGCAATACACTTTTCCACAAGTCGGGAGCTGAGTTCTTAACCCGGCTTTGGTAGTGCCCCGCGGGGGGCGGTGGAAGATCCCCAGGAGGGGGGCATTTCCCCGCCCAAATTTGTCTGTTACCTCCCTTTATTTGGAAAAATTGATTTAAATATTATGTTGGTTTAATATTGATGTTAATTAAACAATAATAGTGTATAGTATCACATACACACATAAAAAATAACAAAAATAATATACAGTATAATAAGAAATGTCTATTACTTAACAAAATCTATGATGCTCCCGCCACCAAGTGATCGGTTGGTTGGGGGAAATATATGGAGAGGGAATTCCCCCGGACACCGAATTATAGTTCGTCGCCGGACTTTGCCCTCTAGCTGGGGATGAATACCGCGGACAACAGGTATAAAGCATTCACTACACTAAGGGGATTCATTACCCTAGCAGCTGACGTGCACGGACGTGCACGGGTTAATCGGGGATGGAACCCGGGTCTCAGCGGTGGAAGGCGAATGACTAGTGACTATCCAGAAAGCTAGATAAGTGTCTGTCTGTAGGAGAATTCTGGCTGAACTGATCTGTAGTTTTCTGTGGCTTCTCTAATCAACACCATACCGGAGCACAACCTTAACACCACTTAACGGGCCACGATCCACGCGCGATCTTCCTTTCCTCACTTTGTCCCATTCTTTCCCAACACTCACATGCAGTCGACTCCGGTTATAGTGAACTTCTGGGGACCAATATTTCTTGTTCACTGTATCAGAGGTTACTTTATCCGGTGATGACAAAATTAAATAGAATTTTTCCACAATTATTAATTTTATTAATCACACAATGTAGAGATACAGCAAAAATCATTGACAGCATCAACTGAAAATTTCAATATCTTTATTTGACTTTCAAAAATAAATTATTTTCAAATGTTTGTTTCGTATATCTTACATTAGTCATTTCTGTAGCTCCTTTTCGAGTTCGTGCTCTCTCCAAACTTGATTCTGCATTGTCCACTGTCTCAAGTATCGAATAGCAGTCTTGTTACCCTTCAATGCCTCTTGCACTGCCTCAGGTCATTTTACTCGCCTAATAACATTCGCGATCCTTTCCGTTGTCACATGGCGAAATAGTTGATGAAACTGATCGCTGAAAGAAACATTCCGGGTGCAGTACCTCCCCATCAGTGGAGGCTTCTTGGATTGTGGCCTTTGGTCGACGATATTTTTTCCAAGTTACCTTGAGTTGGAATTCGTGGGACTGAGGCGATATACTTTTTCCAGGAGGGAATTAATTTCCAGGGCGCATTTCCTACGTTCACTATAGCCGAGGTTCAAGTGTTCCTAAACCCGAATCTTCTTGTGCTTGTTTGTAAGGTAAGTGAAACGCGACCAGCGATATACTTGTAGGTTAATTATAGCCAAGAATTCACTGTATCCGAGTTCACTATTACCGGAGTCGACTGTACTTACATGCAGTACACACCCTCACATGTCGGGTAGGAAGTCGGGTTCTTCGATCTTCTCCATGCTCGGGGACGCCAACCTGTCGGAGATACCTGAGGAGGGAAACCCTCGCAAATCAACGTGTAGATCGACGCCGGTTCTCACGTTCTAGCGCAGGAGTTAAACGGCTATAGTGTACTCTACACTTACTGGACAAATGGTCATAGCAGTTGACGCGTCGGAAAGCATGAAATAATGAATCGACCAATGTCGCGTTTCCATGCAGGACAGATTTGTGAACATATCTCTCCCGCCGCTGCTCTAACTTCCTCCGCCTTCCCCCCCTTCAAACATCATCTTACCCCCCTCCTCCTAATCACATCCTCTAACCCCTCCCCTTCAATCTCAACCTGTAATCCCTCCTCAATCACATCCTCTAACCTCTCCCCTCAATCACATCCTCTAACGTAATCTAACTCAAACACGTAATCTAACCTCTTCCCATCCCCCACAATCACATCCTGGAACCCCTCCCCCTCAAACACATCATCTAACCTGTCCCCCTCAATCACATCATCTAACCCTTCCCCCTTTTTCTCAAATACATCATCTAACCCCTCCCCCTTAATCACATCCACTAGCTCTTCCCTCTCAATCACATCATCTATCCCTTCCCCTCCCTCTCAAACATCATATAAACCCTCCTCCTTAATCACATCCTCTATCCCCTTCCCTCCCGCTCAGTCGCAACATCTAACTCTTCCTCCTTCCTCTCAAACACATCCTCTATCCCCCTCCACTTCCCCATCCCCCTCCTCCACATCCTCTAAGCTCCTTCTCCATCTCCGCCTCCCTCGTAGGCCTCGAGATGCGTTCGAAAGAGTGGATTCGGCATCCGATTGAAAGCGACGCAGCCCTTCCCATCCGACCGGCAGCTGGCAGGAGTTATTCCCTGTCCCTGCGAACAATACTCGCGCATCAGGAAACGGACAAAAGGGCTCACGGAATGAACAACAAGAGGAGATGCCCCTGCAGGCGAAAGGTGAGAACGGCGCGGCGGGGCGGGGCGGGGCGGGGCGGGGCGGAGCCCAGGAGAATGTAGAACGGGAGGGAAAGCTATTAACGGTGACCGGCCTCATTGTCAAGAAGAAAAATCGGCCACCTTCGGGAAACAAATATCGGAAGAATTTCAATTTCAGCACGGAAATATAGATTTCAGATAGCCCCACTGTCGGCGACAGAAAATTGCGTTTCAAGCTCGATAAAGTCTTGTAGGACTCTCAAGACATGCTTATGTTTTTGTTTCTACTTAATTTGGAGTAGAACAAAAATCATTTCAATGAATAATAAATAAAAGACAACTAAAATATGTGTACAAAATTCTGAAAATTGATTTTTACATTCTCGTATTCACAGAGTGGAGATATATTAAAATGATTCAAAAACTTGATCTCCAGATTTTATCAGATATAAGAGGTTTTGACTAATATCTGAGATCAGAAGCGTTATTTAAATTGCTTTTTTAAAAGTTTAATGTGGTTATTCAGCTGGATTAACCGTTAACGGCGAGATGTGGTTTTAAACGATTCATAAAACTCCATCAACAAAGAACACCGTTAAGTTCCAACAGCTGGATAGTAGGTTACTTCTCAGGGGTTCATCAAACTGTTTTAAGATGGACAATACAGAATTTTCTAGAGTAAGATATGAAGATATCTGCCAGACATCATACGCCGAATACGTTACACTGCCACTTTCATAACCAGCATACACAAGTTGAAATTTTTTAGTCTTAGGCTCTTAAAACCAGGTCTTTGGGAATACTGGAGGTACGATTCTTAAATCGTATAGTGCAGAATTCGACTTTGATATTTTCAATTGTCAAAATTCGGGAAGACACGAAGGCCATTGAAGGCATCCACCTTTAAATACACTCGGTAATGAAATGACCGCTCGTTTGTCCCTTAATATTGAAAAATATCTGCTAGTACTTTCCCAGAAAAATGCTAGTACTTTCCCAGAATTTCATTTATTCGTTTAGTTTTAGTTATCAGCAATTATAACCCAGTCAAATTAAACTAATCAAACGAAATGGGATTTTCTATTGTTTTTTTTTAGATATAGCTCTTCTGAATATGCCACTTGGTTGCACGGGTATTCACAAACGTATAGAAACGTATAAAAATAAATTGAGTTCTTGATATTGTGTGCGATTTAAGAGCACGGATGTTTTTCAATAAACGCTATACAAAAAACATTGGAATATAACCCACAGACAATACCGATCACATTCATGTGTTTATTTGCTAAACTTCAAAAATAATAAAAACTTTGTGAAGTTTGGGTGCATCGGTTGGCAAGGATTTCCCCCTGCAGATATCTCTATGGATGGGGGACTGCACCACCCGGGACCAGTTCCAAGCATATTGATTTAGTGGTGAGTTGTAGTTGACATTTACACAATTGAAATGATTGAAGGCGCTGTCATTGTCAACAATATTATTTATTTCAATGAGAGCAGCTTTCGATGGCTTGGCCATCATCATCAGTTTTCTGCTGTCTGGACGTCAGTCATTTTTGTGACTTCCAGACAGCAGAAAACTGATGATGATGGCTAAGCCATCGAAAGCTGCTCTTACTGAAATAAATAATATTGTTGACAATGACAACGCCTTCAATAATTTCAATCAGTTCAAAGCAACCAACTGAACTCCTGACTTATGAGGTAGTGTTGCGCATATAAGTGTAAGTGAGAAAACGAGAAAAGAGACGACAAAGACGAGGACGAGAAGATCGCGTGCTCGCTTTCCACGGCGCAATCCCGGGTTCCATTCCTAACCGAGGAAAATTATAACTGTGCGCTTTCCTTACAAATGTCCTAATATCTATTACTGTGTAACGATGAGAAAGCCCACCCTAAGGTTATGAAGACCATTATATACGGTGTGGGGATGTCTTGGTGCTAACCACACGAACTCCTTATCTCGTGGCCGAGAGGCTGGGTCACCACTGGTCGGCCAAGGCCCATAGTCGGCTGACGAGCCATAGAACCGGAACAGAAATTCTAGAAGATGAAATATGTAACATGCAATATACCTCACGTTTCTGGGTCAATGACCCCCATTTTCACCCCACTCCCCCAGTTCTTTGAGCAAATGCAGAAATATTGTTGCTTCTATGCATAAATATAGCTTCATTATCTGTGCATGTTTTCTTGAACTTACAGGGAAATGTAGTTATTCACATATCTTCTCGCGGCAGTGTGGCGATTTCTTCACATGGAGCACTGTAAGGAGTAATACCCAAAATATGTAGGTGATATATATGCCTTTGCAAATAGTTTGTATTACATGGAAGCGAATGTGTTCTTATCAATTTTCGCCAAAAACGCTCGTTGTTTCCTGTATTCATAATTCAATATGATTGTGATATGTATAATTAATATGTATGTGAATTAGGGTAGGGTTTTCAGAGCACAAAAACCTGCATATATTGCACTTCTCACAATAGTACGTCACACACTGTTTTTAACTGTTTTCCGTAAATGTTTGTTCACGCTTTGCAAAACTCCCTTCTAACACTCCTTGTGAAGAATGCGTAAGATAAAAGGATCTTTTCTTCCCAATGAGGGATGGATATTAATAGACAAAGAATGCTAATTCGAAGGGATAATACTCCATTCACTCAGTACATTATTTACAAAATTATTGTCAAAACACGATAAGAAATTAATGTTCACAAAAAAACACAGGAGTAGAAGGTTATTTTATTTATTAATTTTCGTTAAAAAAACAATAAAATATGCATGTGACGTAAGGGAGAGAAGTAAAATATGCACACTATTTTTAGCTCCAAAATCCCTTCTCTATCATTTTACGATAAATTGTTGATTGATGAACAAAAGTACCAATGGAATTGATAAATAGATTTGTTTATTTAAAAACTGGATTGAATGTTCTTTTAAAAGAATTAGTAACATTTGACGTTTAGAAATTTTCGCTCCGGATTTGTAGAAAACTTATTTCCGTCTGTGAACGAACTTGCGATTTGAATTTATGGCATTGACAAAAAAAAGTAACTCACTCCCCCGACTTTATTCCTGACCGCTGACGAATATGATTCCTACAGTGGGAGTTGTATTTATAAATGGAAATATGTTCCCACTCATAAGTCAGATTTGTAAATAAATAGACAAGGCAATGTTAAGGATGCAAGCTAGCAGGAATCATATGAATGACATTTCTAAATCTGCAATCTAAAAGTGTGGGTGCAATGGTACGTGCATCCCCAGAATATTATGTCACATCTCGGGCGGGAATGTACATTCGCAAAATACACGCTGCAGGCTACATAAAGGCTGACTGAATTGGAAAGAATTCTGAATACGTAACATAATGAACTTAGTGTAGGTTCAATTCATTGATAAGTATATTTCACTTAAGGTTTTACCGCATTGAAATTATTCGGTTATTATTCTAGAAATTAAAACATCGAAAGCACCTCACTAAATTACAGTAGTTGTTTCAAATCGTTCAAAGAATTATTCACTCCGACTGGGAATCGAACTAGTGTGTCCTGGTAGCTATTCAGTTGCTCGAGAGACGAGACGAGAGACCGAGACGACCAATGCTTTGAACGCTTTTACAGGCGTGCTGTATTTCTCGTTATTGATATTCAATTGTAACTTTTCTGTTACCTTCTTGGATAAGCTATTACGTCTGAAATATGTCCCGTGCCGAAAATGTCTTCCCTGATGTGACCTTGTCACTGAACAAATTGTCTGTGAACAATTTGAATAATTAAAACATTTCATTTGTTAGTCAGTAACAAGGTTACATCACGGAAGGCATTTACTGTTCGGAATGTATCTTCAACGTAATTGTCTATCCAATAATGTGACAGTGTATACCTCCGGCAGTCTATAACCTGCACCGTCTGCACTTTACGGGGGGGGGGGGGAGGTCGCACATCCGCGGTTGGCTTTTGAGGTTAGTTCTTATCCTCACCCTCTGCAGGTGAACAAGTAAAACCTTGGTCTGGTACATGGATGCGCCTTAAAGCAGTGATACCATTTACCAGAACCCCTGGGTGGGGCGCTTCGCCAGCTTGAGGCTTAGCAGCTTCCGGGTTGGTAACGGCGTAGTTACGTCATCCACGCCGTTGGTACAAAGTCCCTCCTCAATACCCATGAGTATCTAGCACTGCCACGACGAAGCCAAGCTCAGCTGAAGATTACCAGAGCTGTCACATCCGGGGACCTCGGAACCCCATCTCCTCATCGCAGTCTCTTTTATGCTAACGATGTGAGTATCATCAGAAATATGGGCACCTGGCAGAGAGATACGAAACATTCGACACCAGTTCTCTGTGCAGAACCACAACACAAGGTCGAAGCCCCAACAAAGTCTCAGGCTGGTGGAAATGTCATGGAATAGGGTTCCATTGATTATTTCGTGTTTGCGGGCGCGTCAACGGCTGCGGTAATTAGTCCCTAAGTGTAGTGCATGTTTTTTCACGGGAGGTGGTGGTGTTCCTCGCCTACTGGATGGCTGGATCCGGTGCCGACCCCCTCGTCGGTTTGCGAAGTTTCTCACATCCAAGTATCTCCCACCAGCTCCAGCTCTACGCTCTCGACAGTCTTCTAACGTGTGTGGTAGTACAGTGTAAGTGTTTGAAAGAAATGGGTGAGGAGATAACAAAGAAGAGAAAGGAATCATCGCACGCGGTCCGTGGCCCGTTTGGTAGGGTACTGCCCCCGCATTTGCCTGGTATTGATCGGAGACACCACGGAAAACTACCGATCAGAGCAGCCGACCGCTAGTATTCTCCTCCAGACAGCGGCTGAATTCGACCTAGCAGTCTAGACAGTGCCAAAAATTCTGCGACCGTCGGGACTCTAATCCTAGTATCTCCCGGTCAGAGGTACTGCAACGAGATGAATGAATGTCATGAGCTACGTCAGTCGCTTTTTTTATTTGTTGTGTTCGTATTACGTAGCGGCGGCAAGGCTTAATAGGCGCGGCGCGGCCGTTGTTTGCCTAGCGCGTCTTCCGCCCCTCGCGTGCTTTCCTTTTCGGCGGAGAAAGTGCGAAGGCAAATTGACCGCTGATGGCACGCGGCGCGCGGGCTGCCTATCGCGTCCGAGCGAACGGGATTTTACGAACGAGGCGACCAGGCAGTCACGAGCGCGCGCTTGCAGGCAATTTCTCTTCGCCTTGGGAGCAGGGGTGGATTCTGAAGGTATTTCAGAGGGTGGCCAATTTCAGTTTCTGTCTCCCAAAAAATATTTTTGAAAGGGTCTGCTTTTAATTGTTAGCTCTAACTTTTTTAAAAAAAATGAACGAATGTATTCACATTGAGGATTTTTTTTTGGTTGAGATTAAATCTATTTGTGATAATTATTTTGAATAATTTGAGTAATATCACAAAAAAAATGTAAGCTGGGCATGGTCTCCGAGCCTCCTCCTTCTGCCTCTACTTAGAAGACCAATTCTTAACGCGATTCCACAGATCCCTATAATAATGCTAGGATTTTGATGACCTAAATATTCACAAAGATGACCTAAATTAATGCGCTTATGATTCAAAAATATTGAAAACTGACTTTAAAAATGATCTAAAACCTACGTCCTCAGTGTACTGTTTATACTGCGAAACACTATATCTCCATTCAGCTAAACCAACGCATAATTAATAAGACTTTAGAATAAAATAAATAAAGTATCAGTTTAAAATGAAAATCAATATTTATTATTATTATTATTATTATTATTATTATT
The DNA here is from genome assembly GCA_011170035.1 of Teleogryllus occipitalis. Taxonomy (NCBI): domain Eukaryota; kingdom Metazoa; phylum Arthropoda; class Insecta; order Orthoptera; family Gryllidae; genus Teleogryllus; species Teleogryllus occipitalis. The sequence continues at coordinate 18,463 of BLKR01009197.1, forward strand.
ATTATTATTATTATTATTATTATTGAGAGGTTACATTTTTTCTTATTAATCAATAAATTTTGAGCTCTAATTTGCCAAAAAGGCTTTACAAAACCGAAATTATTGAAGAACATCTAGAAAGATTTTATCGAGACTGTATGTTCAACATCCGATGAAGCAACATTAGTATTTAAAAAATATATCATTTGTTTCTCAAAATTACTTTGTCTTTAAATTAAAATTTGACTGGAATAAAAAAACGAAAGAATAATTCATAGAACTTTCAGCGTGTTTCTAGAAAATTCTACTAATAACTCTCCATCAAAGAAAGAAATTTATCAAACAAGGATTCAAAACTCTTAAAGGCCCTCTCAGTACAAAAATTACAAAAAATTCCTTAGTAAATACATTTCTAAAAACTCAAAATATTTCAAAACCTTTTAATGCCGAAACAGTGAACGAGTAGGAAGGTGCAAAATCATCAAAATTCTAACATTTTTAAATAAGTGAGCCATTTCACACATGCATTTTGTGAGTGTGACAGACATGGACCAGCCACAAACCTAGCAAAGTTGGTTAATTGACCGATGAAGCTTGCTCGTTTGAAATAACAGTCGATTAGATACTAAAAATTTCAGGAAGACACGAAGGCCATTGAAGGCCTCCACCTTTAAACACACTCGTTATGAAATGACCGCGAGTTTGTCCCTTAATATTGAAAAATATCTTACCCGGAAATATTTTGGGACGGGGTACTTCAAAGAGAGCTACTTAAATGTTAGTACTTTCCCAGCATTTCATTTATTCGTTTAGTTTTAGTTATCAGCAATTATAGCCCACTCAAATTAATCAAATGAAACCTAATCAAATGAAATAAATCCCGGAGTTTTAAAATTTGCGAGGTTGTTCGTTAGTACCTACAGTACATCACTTGTAATTAAAATCCTGGAGGGTGGAGTGAGAGCAGGAGAGCTGTTTAAACGTGATTTTTATACATTTCTGCATACATCTTCAAACATATCAATCCTAAAGAAAATTTGTTTGTGAAACACATTAAAGTAGACAAAATTTTCTAGAAAAAAAATCAACTAATTTGTGTTGTAGAATTAATACTTTTTGGATATAGGTTGGACTCAATTTTGCATTTGAAAATATCTTCATTAATTGGAGATTTATTATTTCATTTAAAACAAACTTGGTGTAATTATATAAATTCATATTAATAACCGTCGTAGTCAAAGTTCCGCTACCACATGCATACCCTCATCAAGCTCTTCGTCTTCTTAAGATGTTCAAGAGCCGTTCAAGTTCCTGTAAGTTCCGTCACAATTTTCATAGACTGAAATGCTTCTTATACCCGCCTTATGACGTCCGCATCGGATCTTACAACTAGCGAAAAAAGGAACAAAATATTGTTTTCTATATTGTATCAGGATCTGCGTGGTCCTTTGCTATTAAAGGCTCTAGAGTTCCATTGACGTCTCGTATGCTTACCCACTTATAAGACTGCGGATGGTTTATAAACTACAAACGTGCTGCTCAGCAGTTGAGGTTGGCAGCCAAATTAGAAGATTTACTGTGAGCTTCTTCGCAGAGTTCAAAACAGTGAATAAACTAATGCTGTCCAGGTCTTTTTGACGTGCGTGATACAAGTAGTAAGCCTGTACTTTTCTTAAAAAATATTTCATCACCAGCTTGTGTCATCGTCTCTCGTATTTATAAGGGATCGTGATATACTCGTTTAACTGCAACGCGTTTAGGCTTTCATCGTTTTCGAACACTTTACCAATCTAACCAAGATGAGGTGGTGTCACAATCTGTGACCAACGGTCAAAGAGAATGTCTATTGCGAATTCTTGTTTTTTAAATCCAAGGAGAAATGTCTTCATCTCCACATTCCCTCTCTATGTTTGAACGTTAAAAGTGATAGTTGATCAAAATCAAGTTTCGCCCACAATGTTACCCCACGTTTCGAAAGCGTTTCCTAGTTTTTTTCTGCTGTGCCATTGGGTGGCAACTATGTGAACACCATAGCCTTTCGATAGCTTTGTTTATACTGCTTTGTGTGGTTTCTCTTAGAAGTTATGTTCATAGATTATCCAAGGAATATTGACAACTGACATTTTATTGGGAATACTTTTCCATATAAATCTTATCCGTAGCAATCGACACATTATCAGCAAAATGACCTCTTATTTTTGTACTTGTTGCTCGTATGCTTGAAAAGAACTTCTTGCAGAAATTTTCTCAGTAATTTGCGTCAGATACAACTAAATTACAGGGAATATAATAATATAAAAATGATCCGTTCTAGTACTTCTTCACTCCGGTTCAGTTGCATGATCCAAAACTGTATTCTTCACTGCTTTTCTCTACATGATAGAGTAGAGAGGAAATCTATCTAGAGCGTAGAGAGAGGAAATCTTTTGAAGTCGCTGGATGACACTCAGAAGAGACGTTTCTCAAATCAACTGCAATAGAGAATGCTCTGATAGAATTGTTTTGAAAACCTGCAGATTTTGTAACTCTGAAGTTTTTCTGTTTATCATATTTCCTTGAAGTAATGACTACAAGCGTATTCTATGCATTTCCTTTTCATTAGCTACAGACATGTCATCACAAATCATTTATCTGTCAGTTATTCCCGGGCGATGTGGAATTACAGCACAGCCGCAATACACGAATGCACGGGAGCAATTGCCAATGCATTATTGATGACTCCATCAGTAATGTCGCGATACCTGCACTCTTCTACCCTTCATTTGTGGGAAATTGTATTTACTTGATATGTGTACGAGTATACAGACTAATTTTCGATGGAATTGTTATTTACAGAGGTATAAAAAAATAACAACAACACCGTTACACATCTCTCCCGCTCCCATCTTACCATGTTTTAGGATTTTTAATACGATGTTCTGTAGTTACCAAGGAAAAACCATGTCGAAATTAAAAAAAACTCCGTGATTTATTTCAGTCTAATACCACTTTTGGACTGATTTGACTGGGGTATTAATCTCCCCTGCCACCGTGCTGAGAGGTCGACCTTTGTAAAGTAATACGTTGTACTCGGAAAATTCGCTCAACCACATCGCATTGTGTATATGCGAAGGAGTAATGGATGTTTTAACACGGGTGGTTAGAGGCTGTTGGAGGTTGTTCTACGTATCACTTACGACAGTGTTTCACACAACTCACAAACACGTCAACTTAAATGAGTCTAAGGGGCCTGAATTCTAAATCTGAACTTTTATTTTTCTTTGTTTATTTATCTATTTCTATTCGTTTATTTATTTATTTAACGTCAAAAATGTAAAAACTATATGTGATGTTCAGGCAGGAAAAATGGTAAATTTAATATCATATAGGGAGGTTTTTGTGAAAGTAACTTGCTCGTTCTGTCCATATCAGCTCTTTCTATCTTCTTCCTTCTCGATACTAATACTCTGTTTAGAACCTGTCGATTGTGTTGGGTAACAAATCATATCACTTCAATAATTTGTAACTGCCTCGTAACATGTTTGTTTCGACAGGAGTTATTCTTGATCGATCTGCAGGGCCTTTTCCGTGAAATTCAATAGGGATCATACCACCTTGCATGTGCCGCCTAGGCCATTGAATCACTGAATTTCTGGATGATTGTTGCGCGGCTAGAAGTGTGTACAATACACACATCCACTAGCAATCAGTACTTTCTAATATTGGTATATTCTAAAAGCACTCGCCAACGAGCTTTTCGAACGTATGAGTATTATAAGCAACAGATAATTTAAATTGTAATCGTAATAAATATTGAATATTGGATGTCGTAATTTAGTCTATTAATAAAGCGCATGAAACTTCAAGAAGCATTACTTTTACTGAATAGATGTAAGCGTACTATCAAACACCAAAACGAATGGGCAAAATCGTAAAAGAACAGGTTCATTAACAATAATATTGTTCGCTCCCATTTGATAAGTTAATTTTACAAAAATGTTAATCTCACGAGCGGATTATAAATTGAGTTCTCGTATTCTTTCAATTATGGCCTTTAGAGGTAATTGGTTGTTAACTTAAAATGAATCTAAGAATAAGATATATAGGGTAAAAATGGTAATGGATTGCATCAGGTGTGAACATTCCTCACATGCAACAACTCTTGGAATGGCAACATTCGTACTGACACTCCTTTTGAAGTAAGATGTAGTATTATGAACGCGGTGACAGAGAGTCGTTACTTTTCAAATCATGTTCTGTATTTCACTGTTTTCAGAACAACCACTAACTGTTGACGGCGTCGTTTTATTTTTACATTTTAAAAAAGCACATCTAAAGAATTCTTACAGGTCAACTAAACCGTATTAAAATATGACATCTTAAATATAATCCAAAGTACATAATTTTGATTTCATTATTTTTCATCACCCTTGCATATTTAGAAGCGTGGTCCAGAAAATAGATAAATTACCTTTTTAATAACCTACGGGAAACCTAAGTCTTCCGAACATGATCGAATAATAGTTACATAGCAAATTAGTTGCCCTCACAAACGATATTGTTGAGCGAAAATCACAAGTGGGGCAAGGAGACTTGATTTAACATTTTGATAAAATAATACATTTTGATTTCTTAAATATGCTGAATCCCTGATTTTCCCCATTTTAACTTGTCAATTTGAGAAATAGTTTTATATTTGGCTCTCCAAGCTATCTGGCAACCGTGTGAATGATTTCACCTAAACTCAGGGGCACTTATTAATGGTGTAATGCATTTTATTTTTCCTTTTGAAGGTTATATTCATTTACTAGTAAATTATATCACATATAAATAAATTTGAATGAGGAATAGGGCTCATAAATGAAGTTTCTCAGTCCTTTTTGCGGTTGCGCACACCTACGGCAAAAATCATATCTCGATATCATTATTTGTATAAGAGTTCAAGGGTATGTTACACACCCTTAGCATCTCTTTCTGTTTTTCCACAGTTAAAGACACTGTTATAGTTAGGATCGGGATTAGACTTTGATTTTGAAACTGAAAGCTCTTGCAGTTCAAAATAAGAATATAGGCTAATATTTTATTCGTTAAGTTAATTTTATAAGTGTAGGCCTAAGAAAAGATTTAGTAGTTCAACTCAGACATTTTTCTCACGAAATACTTCTGTCGGATTTATGTAATTCGAAATTACGAGTTCATTTTGATTTTATCCTTCAAAAATGCAAACAATTGTTTGCAAGATTTTTTCGAAAGTTACACACCGCCCTGATCCGTCTCTGATTTTAACCCAATAACGGTCGAATTAATTTTGCGCGCATAACGCACACCCTCGTCATCACATCCATGCGCATTGAGCCATAGTTGGAGCTGTTTGGAACTCTAATCGCTTGCCTTGCACGCTGCAAAATAGTACACTGCTACAGAGCACCCCAGAGCTCCAACAGTTTTTTGAGTGATTTTATTCTTAATAAAAAATTGTAGAAAAGGCTGTTCGAGTGAGTCTTGACTCTCGTTTTCGTTTCATTGAATCTCTCTTCAATTCAATTCATCACTCTTCTCGGAAACATCTAATTAGAAATTATAAGTACATTTTTACCTATAATTTGTGTTGTTAAGTACATTCTTCTTCTTGTTTAGAGATGAAATCAATGTTAATGGTATTTTTGCGAGGGCAATAACGTCCCCTGGATCCGTCACTGGGTTTAAAGCAGTTTGCAATGGTACTCACCGTTGAAGGTCGGCCATGGCGGCCTGGAGAATCGCAGCGACACAGTGGAGGCCTCAGGCGGTCGCGGCGTCGTCACTCACGGTACTGCGACGCGCGGCAGGTGATGCTTTCAGCCCGACATATTGCCCCCGCCCCTCGCCCACGGCGTGGTGTCGCCGCCGCCGGCGAAAGTGACCCAGCCCGCTCCGTCCCATCCGGCCCCGCCCTTCCCTGGACACATCCCTACGTACACTCAAAGGGTGCATGCCACTAATCACGTATCACGTGTGTAATTCACAGCAAAACATTGTAGAGAAGTGTAGTAAATGCGATCAACGCCCTTTTTTTAAAAAAATCTAATTTAGTCGATATCTATGTAGTCCTTTATTCATTTTTAGTATCATCAATATATAATTATTGGATATCATGACAGAGTAGAAATAATTGTCATAATACTTAATATTAGTGATTGTACGATTATTGCATCCTCGTCTTGTACTGTATTCTTTTATTATTATTATTATTATTATTATTATTATTATTATTATTATTATCATCATCATCATCATTATACGTTTTCTCAGCTATTTTTGCTGGTAGAAATGCTCACTTTCCCCAGAGTTCTTTTGGGGATAGGTTCGGTCACAGAAGAAGAACTTCATCTTATATCTGGACTTAAGATAAAAATTTTCTTACGATATGGGCTGTTTGCAACAAAACTGCGCGCTGTCCCATGTTCAGAGCGTTTTTGGGTAGTTTAAGTTCTGTTAAGTTTTTAAGGAAGTTTTTACTGACCAGGCCTTCCGCCGATATCACGAGTGGGTATATTTTGGTAGCATTTAATTTCCAAACATGTTTTAGTTCATAAAATAAGTTTTCATATTTCGAAATTGTTTCTGTTTCTTTCTGTTTGATGTTGTGGGATAATGGTACTGCGATGTCTATTATTACTCCTTCTTTCTTCTTTTTATCTATAAGGATATTATTATTATTATTATTATTATTATTATTATTATTATTATTATTATTATTATTATTATTGTAATTATTGTTAATTAGCTGCCACCCGGTCATACCCAATTGCAGTTCAAATAAATGAATGTACGGAGCCGGCTGACTTAACTCAGCTGTTGCCACTGCAATGAATCTGACACGAAGGTCACAGGGTTCGAGTCCCGAAGGTGACAGATTATTCGACACTTGCCGAATAGCGAGATGGAGTTCAACCGCTGTTTCGAGGAGAATTCTAGCGGCCGACTACTCTTGTCGGTACTTTTCTGTGGTTTCTCCGATCCACATCAGACATTCTCTTAAACGTCCTTTACGCTATACGAAGGTGAAGTTTGATCAAAAAATTTTGTGCCATTTTTGAGAAAATCGTGAAAATGTTTTTGAGGCTTCATATAAAGTACCCTCAAAAATCAAAATATCCGTTCAAAACTCCCAAAGCCTCGAGTTCATTCAGATCGATTGGGGAATATCAATTTTGAAGAAAATTGGCTGAACAGTTTAGGCGCTAGCAAATATGAAACACGGACAGACAGACGGAAAGACAGTCGTTTCGCCATCAATCAATTTTTCGATATCACGGTTCCACAAAACATGAATTCTGACTACTCCACGTGTTAGTGGATGTTTTCCTATATTTAGCAACAAGAATTATTACTTTTTTCGTTACCAGGGCCCGGCCATAAGTTTTTCTGCCGAAAATTGGCCGTTTTCCGGGGCACGATTACATAAATTTCTCTTTTTACGAAGTACCTTATCAACCTCACTTTATAAAGATGGACCCCAGACCAGTGGCAGGTGGACTAATACCCCAGTCAAATTAGTTCATAAAGTGGTAAACGAGTGAAATAAATCCCAAACTTTGTAAATTATGGCATGTTCGTTTGTTGGTACCTACTACAGTAGTACATCAGTCTAAACATCCTAAAGGATGGGGACAGGCGGGGAGCGGGAGATCTCTATTACGGTGTTTTGTGCGTATAAATCTGTAAATATCAATTACAACGAAAATGAGTCCTTATACACAATCAAAGTTCATACAGTATTCTACAAAAAGGTCGGATGTATTTTTGGTGTAGTACTACTATTTTCACAGATCATCAGCTGTTACAACCTCATCCAATCTGGAGCTAAAACATCACTATAAAACGTCACTATGGAGACGTTTAAGCTTTCGATTGAAGGACATCGTAACCACATGTAAGAACACTAAATAAATCGAAGTATACATAACTTTCTCGTCTTATGAAGTTCCTCCGAAAGGGCAAGAAAGTAAAAGGTCCAAATTAATTGACGTTACAGTAATGGCCAAAAAGTTAAATGGAAGTGGGGAGGTCTCGTCGCCAGTTTGTGGGATCCGTATATTGGGAAAAGAGGCATGTGAAGACACAAGGCAGGATGGCGTAGTGAGATACAGAGTATAGGAGGAATAAAATGGATAACAGTTCAAGGAAGATTTTGGTGAAAGAGAAATGGAAAAGAATTAGTATAACAACAATATCGGTCAGGAATATTAAGTACATTGTTATGTTATTTCCAAAACAATTTTTAAGAAATAACAATCTGTGAAAATAGTTAATTAGCCTTAAGGAAGATAAGGTAGTCTGGGATAGGATAAAGAAACATTGAATAACTGTAACAGTAACAGACTTAAATTGGTAAAGATCTGTAATTAGACAAAGAATCAGTGAAAACTTTAAGTGTGGGCATGTGTGAAGTGTGGTCAAGGATTTCATAATATGTTACCAACTGGGAGAATCAGAAGTGTTTGATTCAGAAGTGAGGGTGGGAGATTCAGAAGTGATTGGTGAGTGCTTTTCAGCCGTCCGTTAATCTTCTGGAGGCTTTAGCCCGCAAGAAATTGAATGGGTAATAATAATAATAATAATAATAATAATAATAATAATAATAATAATAATAATAATAATAATAATAGAAGCTTGCCGAAATATAGATGAAATGCAATCAGTTACGATTACTGAAGCTGATATTACAGCAGCCACCAGAAAGACACAGAACTGGAAGGCACCTGGTTCTGATGGCATTCATAATGTATGGTGGAAATACTTTCCTGCTCTCCACCCTCACCTAGCTAATTTCTTTAACGCTGCTCTGCAAGATCCAGTCACTTTACCTACATACTTGTTGGCGGGGAAAACAATTATGTTGGCTAAACAAGGTGACAATAGTAAACCAGAGAACTTTCGGCCAATCACATGTCTGTCAACACTATACAAAATATTGACATCAGTTATAGCTTCCAAAATTAATGATCATCTGATAAATCAAAACCTTTTACCTCCTGAGCAAATTGGATGTCAAAAGGGGACACGAGGATGCAAAGAGCTTTTAGTTATAGATAGTGTGATCACACAGCAAGTTCGCAAACGCCTACACGATATATCTGTAGGATGGGTGGACTACAAAAAGGCATTTGACTCTGTTCCTCATTCATGGCTTTTACGCGCCCTTGAAATTTATAAGATTAATCCAGTTTTATTGAATTTTCTCTCTGTATGCATGTCCGAGTGGAAGACCTTTATTCACGTTAGGCAAGGTGGTATTTCCTATCAGACCAGGGAAGTCAGAATTCGGCGAGGTATGTTTCAGGGCGACAGTTTGAGCCCACTGTGGTTTTGCATCGCCCTCATCCCGCTGAGCAGAATGATAAGAGAGTCCGGATATGGATATTGTATAAAGAGAAATCCGGATGTTCGCATATCGCATCAGTTTTATATGGATGACCTTAAACTCTACGCATGTAATAAAGACCAACTACATAGTGAGTTTATGCTTGTCCAACAATTCAGCAAAGATATCTGCATGGAATTTGGTTTAGATAAATGTGCGATATTAAATGTCAAACGTGGTAAAGTTCAAGAACAGGAAGGAGGATTACAACTCTCTAGTGACATCATTATTCAAAGCCTTGGCAATGAAGACACTTACAAATACCTAGGAATGTTGCAGCTATTGGAAATTTCTGACACAAATGCCAGAAATACGATTCAAAAGAAGGTAATCTCCAGAGTAAATAAAATATGTGAGACGCATATCAATTCGAGAAGCAAAATTACTGCAATTAACACATGGGCTATTCCTGTTGCAACATATACCTTCGGAGTGATAAAATGGACCGACACCTCTTTGCAAACTTTCGACAGAAAGCTGAGAACGACGCTAACTAAACATCGACTTCACCATCCGCATAGTTCGATACAAAGGTTATATCTATCTCGAAATAAAGCAGGCAGAGGACTGCTAAATTTAGAAGTATTATGTCGTCAGCAGGAGGAGAAACTCCATAATTTTTTCCTTTCACGTGACACTCCACTTCACAAAGCAATTTGTTTTCAGGATAAAAACATCAGCCCATTAAGTTTAGCCCAAGAAAGTAGAAGCTTTTCCTATCTAACAGCTCAGGACCGAGTTGATGTCTGGAAGACGAAAGAGCTACACGGCCGGTTTATAACAACGCTGACTGCTGATGATATTGATCTCAAATGGTCCACGGAATGGCTACGAACAGCGGGGCTTTATGGTGAAACAGAGGGATTCCTCTTCTCCATACAAGACCAAGTAGTGAAAACAAGAGCTTATCAAAAGTATGTCTTGGGCCAACAGATCAATAGCAGGTGCCGATTGTGTAAAATCAACAATGAGTCAATCCAGCATATAAGTAACGGATGTCCATCTTTGGCGCAAACTGAATATTTACAACGACATAATAATGTAGCCAAAGTAATTCACCAGGCACTGGCAAAGAATTATCAACTTGTAGAAGAGGAGCAACCCTATTAAAATGTAAGCCTCAGCAAGTTATCAGTAATCATTTGGCACGAATATTATGGGACAGCACGATTATAACAGACAGGGCGGTTGAAGCAAACAGACCAGATATTGTCTTATTTGATAAAACAACAAAAAGAGCAATGATAATCGATGTTGGAGTTCCCACAGACGACAAACTGGTGTCAACTATTGCTGAAAAGAAACGAAAATACAACCTCTCGCTGTGGAGTTGAGGGACATGTACAGGTTGCAGAGCGTAGACATAGTGCCTGTGATAGTGTCAGCAAATGGCGTGGTAACCAAGGATTGGTTGAAAACTGGACAAAGGCTGCGATTAAAAGAAAAACACCTCAGAACAATGCAAAAAGCCACTTTACTGGGCACAGCAAATATAGTCAGGAAATTTTTGAGTCTCGATTAGGGAAGAAAGCGTACTTAGAATATGAAGACATCACTTGAATCCATCAAAATGTAAAAGACTACAAGTTGTGAGAACTGTACTAACACAAGACCATAAGTAAAAGTATTTCTTCACCGAAGCTCCATGACTTTGTACTGACAAATTGTGTCTTGAGATTGTCCTCCGACACTTTTTGTAGTGAAAAGAAAACAAATAATGATAATGATAATAATAATAATAATAATAATAATAATAATAATAATAATAATAATAATAATAATAATAATAATAATAATAATAATAAAAACAAACACTGGAATAAGATTCCATACCAGAGAACTGAAGTGAGCTGAAATAATCACATGTCACAATTTCAAGACATTATTTATTATCTCTGCTTGTCTTGTCATAAAATTACAGTACTATAAAAATATTCATACAATTATCTGTTAAATTGCATCCGTTCAACCTTTTGGCCCTTGCGTGCGAATCGGGCCGTTTCGAAGCGGTGTGCGTGGGCAGCTGCAGGACGTCACTTCTTGGGCAGGAACCGATCCTCCGCCGCTTTCAGCTCATCGTCCCGTTGCAGGCGGAACACCTCCTGCACGCTCGCCACCTGCCGAACGAAACACCGCACTTGCGTTAGGAATGCAGCGAGATCTCGGTACCTCTAATTTGAAAGGGGGGAGAAGAAATGGAATATTTCGATATGTTGTTTTAAAAACAATTCATCGTATCTACATTTTTATCAGAAGGGACCTTACTCCTTTAAATTGATAATCACTCTATAATAAGTATTTTCATTTTGCTAAAGTAGTCTTTTCGTACTGAAAAGTCTAAATAATATTATTTAAATTATGCGAAAGATTAAATCAATTTTTTAAATCCCTTTAAAATTGCTGTCGTGAAAATATGAAGCATTTTTTCGTTCAACTTATCAATTAAAACACAATGCACATAGAGAATATGAATTAGAACGAAGCAATTTCGAGGTAATGAGACATTTCATTTATTGAGGTTCGAGTTGTAAAGGTGCTACTTCTATTCAATAGAAATTTCCTTCCTCGAACGTTACAACCGAAGATCAAGTTCTACAACTAAAATATCAAAATTGTATGACCGATTAATAAAACCTTCATTTACATTTACGTTGAAGTTCAGTAAAGCTAGGGTATAACCGAGGATTATAAGCATCCGATTCAGTTACTGTGACATCATTGGCCGTGTGTTGTTCGTTACTGAATACCACTTTCATTCAAGAAAAAATACAATACATTAAAAAGTAATTCCTTTTCTTGTAAGAGGAGTACTCATACGCCAACTATAGTTAGTTGATTGTTTAATTAGTTTTGTTTCTAGTGTCCTTAACAGATGGAGGGGGAGTAATATTTTTTAACCATCACCGGTCATTAAGAGTGACTTTTCCACTCCTTAATACGATATAAAAGTTACGATATAGGTATAGCCTCTTTTTCGCAAAATACAACAAATAACGGACGAGCTTGGTTACTAATTCCATACATTCGACATTACGAAACATTTACGAGACTAATCCCATTCAATTGACATTACGAGAAAAAATCATCGTAATTTAGCACATGACAAAACATATTGTTGTCAAAAATATTATATGAACATATTGGATTGTACAGAAAGAATTGTCTCTTCTCTTTTTTATCGTTTCCGTCGTATCTTTATTATCTAAGGCTGGGATTATACAAATATCCCGAGCGAGTAAAGGCGTTCCCACTTTTTGAAGACGTAACGGAGTGCTAATCATTTATCAGTGCTAATTATTCATGGTCGTTTTCAAGTATGATGTGGTAAAACTAGAGACTGCCTTGCAACAAGATAATAGGGCGAGGGAAGGTTTTTCTACCGTTTTAGTCAGAGGGTAAAAAAGTTCCCATTTTTCTGCGCGCTCTAGCGCCCGAAAGTATTGTCGAAAAATTAAAGTTAATATATGCATTTTGTAGAGACTTTTGTCTACTTGAATATGTAAATGGAAATATTTTCAACAAAGACTGCAGTTATCGTGATATAAACGAAATCACTGAAACATGTGCAAAATCTATAATGTTTTTATGTAATTTTCTTTCTGAAGCCGACGTTTCTTAAGGTGGCAAACCATACATTCGAATTCTTTACCCCACAACACACCGGTAAAAAAAGCAACTCCGGGAGATTTTAAGGTTCGAGTTCCGACGGTGGACCGGGAGAGGTGTCTCAGGGCATTAACTAATGTCAGTGCAGTGCCTCTGACTGGGAGGGCCTAGGGATAGAGCCCCGTCAGTGGCAGGATTTTCGACATTGGTTTCTTAGCTTGGTCGAGTTATATCGCTGTCCGGAGGAAAATTCTAGCGGCCGGCAGCTCTGATCGGTAGTTTTCAATGTTTTCTCCGACCAATACCAGGCGAATGCCGAAGCTGTATCCTAACAAACGGGCCACGGACCGCGCGCGATCTTTCCTCCCCATTCCTTGTCCTACCCTATTACCCCTTATACACACTTATAATAACTTGCACTATACTACCACATATGCCGTGAGACCGGTCAGAAGATTAGAGCTTGTCCCGACTGGGGCAGAACCCCGCTGGTGGGAGATAGCTGGTTGGGTGAAACCCCGCGAGCCGACGGTAGGTCGGCGTCAGATCTCGCTATCCAGCGGGACAAGATCACCGCCACCTCCCAAGCCGGGAGCTTATAGCTTATCCGATTGGGGCGGTGCCCCGCTGGTGCAAGATACCTGGTGGAGGGAAACTGCGCTAGCCGACGGTAGGTCAGCGTCGGATCTCGCCATCTAGCAGGGGAAGATCAGCGCCACCTCCAGATAAAAAGAAATGCATTACACTTACGGGACTAATGACCTTATCTGTTGACGCACCCGGAATCACTAATCAATCAATCAATCAATCAATCACACGGTGGCAGAATTTCCGACAGCAGTCAGATAGCTACGTCGAATTCAACCTGGAGGAGAATTCTACCAACCGGCTGCTCTGATCGGTAGTTTTCTGTGGTTTCTCCGATCAACATCAGGCAAATGCCGGAGTAGTATCCTAAGAAATGGACCGCGCGCGATATTACCTTCCTTTTCTTTGTATTATAATTATTTTTTATTTATACATTTAAAAATACATGCACCTGAAATGGGGAAACCCCCAATACCGACGTGTAGGTCAGCGCCTGATCTCACCATTCAGCGGGTGAACCCCACCACCTCCCGTGTTGAGGACATGAAACAAATGACTGTAGGACTTGACGCGCCCAGAAACGGGAAATGATCAATTTTAAAAACTTATACAATGAAAGGTGGAAAATCTAATCGACCGTCGTATTCGTTACTTTATACTAACGTTAAGAAAAAAGGACTTAAAATTCTCCATAGGTTAAATTGTATTCATGTATAATTAAGAATACTTAAAAGGATAATCTCTATTGTAAATATGGATTTCTCATAATAAAATAGTAATTTAAATTCATCGACATAAATATTTTTTCATTATCAATTAATAACAAAATTTGCATAATTTAAGCGTAAACCCAACAAAAACTAAATTTGATATGCACGTGACACTATCTGAAAAACCGAAGTCGAGTCCAGCGCTCTGCACGGAGAAGCAAGGAACTAGCCTCAACTCAGTTTCACAAAGACGGATGAAACAGCAGCAAGTAGAGCCGTTTATTCCCTTCCAGCGCGGTGGCGGTGCAGCAGTCATGTCCCCGGGCGCGAACACCCCGCGGCGGCAGGAGAGGGCGCTGGACGCCGGCAGCGCGGCGAGCGGTGGCAGCCTCGAGTTGGAGAGCGACTCGTCTTTGTCGGAGGTGGTGGCCCGCGCGCTCGACTCCGTCAGCCCGTCCATCACCGTCGCCTCGTGGGCCGCCTCCAGCACAGAGGAGGACGACGACGAAGAAGAAGAAGAGGAGGAAGGAGAGTTGGAGGTGGTTGGCGATTGTTTTTCGGCCACGCGTGCTAGTTTCCGGCCGCCCCAAATGATGTTCGGACCAGCTCTGCTCAGGCGGAAACGGAAATTGCAATGCCACAGGTAGGACCTGTACTTTCTTCGTCGTGATACTGCTTTGGTCAGAAGGTAATGCCTCGTATTTTTTTATACTTTTATGAAATTAGTGAAGTGAAAAATTGAATTTGGCAGTATTCCTCAAACCTTCTTCTAGAATTCACCGCAGTATCTGCGTTAGCATGTGGTAGCACAGCAGTCGTTTGCAAAATGGCGGATGTCGATGTTCTAAGAGACCGCGTTGTGTGATTCAATTCTTGAATGCAGAAGGTGAAATGCTCATTCCCATTCTGAAAAGATGTGTACGGTGATGCAACAGTGGATGTCACCACTCTTAGACCATGGGTTCGTCGCTCTAACGAAGCTGAAGAGCCAACGCCGTTGATTGACGAATACCGGAGCGGCAGGTCGATGAAATAATTCATGGTGACTGCTGGATGACTGCAGATGAAGTGAGGGAGATAAAGCGACACAATTCATCTCTCACATTTCATCATCTGCATTCAAGAATTCAATAACACTACGCTGACATTACGAACATAATGTAAACCAATTTTCAAACTGCTGTGCCACCACATGTTCACGCACAAAGTTACTACTGCGGTGGTTTGTAGAAGGTGGTTTGAGGAAAAGTGCCAAATTCATTTTTTTCTCTTAACTAATTTTATTCAAGTAGGAAAAAATAGAAAGCGTTACTTTTTGACTCTCATACTATTGAGGCGTCTGTCTGTTAGTTATTCACCTAAAAATGCGTGGGTTGTTTAAATTATACCGCTTATGGATGCGAGAAGATATTTGTTTCATAAAATGTTTGAAAGTGGAAGGAGTTGGTTTCGCTCGCAAACGACTCTGTTGTAATATTGCGAACAAAACGATAGGTTTGTAGAACAATAACCTTCACAGCCCAATCACCACGGTGAATGGTCGCAATGATACTTTTGTTTCGTAAACTTTTTGCAAATGGAACGAGGTGGTTTTGCTCACAACTTTCTGAACTATTTTTTTGCGAGGAAAACGATACGTTGTTAGAACAATAACCCTTTAGCCCATTTCAAGTTGTTGCTTGATGTAGAAAGTTTTGTTAGATTTTTAATTGTTTATAAAACTATTCCTCTAATGTAGCTTTTATCAACCGCAAACATCAGACGGACAGAAAATTGCTTATAGGAGTCTTTGTCGTAGCATGCATATCAGTAAAAAATAATAATAATAATAATAATAATAATAATTATTATTATTATTATTATTATTATTATTATTATTATTATTATTATTATTATTACAGTTGTATGCATTTCCGTGGTATACATTCGACTTAGCATTTATTACTCAAATCCACTCCAGATAAACAACAGCTCTCTGAAAGGAGATACTTTAATGGAAGTTACTCTTCACCAAATATATAATACAATATACACAAACATATAATGACCACGCATAAAGTCATTAGAGCTGAGCGTAATAGACATCGGTGAGTTTACGTTCATTTTCCCATCCCCCAGTTGGGAGTTAGCTCGTCCTTCAACGCGAAGTGCATGCGAACGAAAGAATGACTTCGTTCACTTGAAACATTGGACTATGTTTGCTTATTAACCTTGAGTAAACAGCAGTAAAGCTCACCTCAGCTTGACTTTCCGGAGGCATCTCTACTTCGAAATTAGCGCTAGTTATTGATATGTAAAATAGTTTGAAGTTCAAGATTGGCAAACGCTAAAAATGTTGAAATGTTGAAAAATGATGAAGGTTCGTCCTCAGATTTCAAATCTTATTTCGTGAGGCTTAAAACCGCGCGTTGTTTAAACTATGACTAAAGTAAAATTCTTCATAGCTATCAAATCATTCCTCATAGCTAAATAAATAAAAAGTCCCGTAACATCCAAGCAAATATTTTTTTATTTGTAATTACATTCAGAAAAATGAAACCTGTGAGGACATTATTTCCTTCCCTCCTCTGAGAAACTACCATAAACTGTATTTTATAATACTTTTTTATTACTGCAGCTCGTTTTATTTACTTAACGTGGCGCTACAAGGTCACGAGCTGGAAGGAGAGGTGCACATTATCATCCAATCGGAAGAGCCAAACCAAAAATTTAAATCGTAAAGAAGGATGACACTGACCCCCTGACCACTATTGGATGACAGTGACCCCCCCCCCCTTCGCCCAGCTTGTGGCCTCGAGGCGCCACGTTAAATAAATCGAAGTATAATGCTAGAGATACTATTAGCTTCGATTCCTTGACAAGTTTTTTTACCAGACGCAGAGAATTTTACACGCCAAACATCATTGGTCATCGTTCCATTAAACTTCCAGTTCTATTGAGACGACTCGCGAACGGGTCGCCACAAACCGCTGCAAAATGCTCAACCGTTGAACGAGAGTGAAATCAATTCCGTCATGGAATTAACACTGTCAAAAATACAAGAAAAGGCATAAACGATACCTACTTTCAACTTCGAATAGTTAATATTCGTATAAAAACTACACTTAATAGTATTAGAAAAGAACTCCAAGAAACTCGACGTAATGGATCTTAATATAAAAGTATGAAATGTACGACACGAGCGAAGTTTACGGCATGTATAACACTCGTGTCTTAATACGTATTCATAGTAATAAACATTATTAATACGCATTATTACATATTAATGTAATATAAATTAAATACGTGAATTAATACGCGCATATGAAATGCATTACAACACTAACTCGTTCCTCGCTCGAGTCGCAAAATCCATCCTTCATACTCGTGTATTACTACCAACCATTATAGAGAAATTTCTGAAAGAAGGGAAAAGTTTAACAGCTCGGTAAAGAAATAAGTCATGTCGGCAATGGCAGATGTGTCTAAATCATCTGCAAGTGAGGCAAATGCTAACAACCTGACGAATTGAGCGCATGGGCATAATCTTCAGTTTTGTGGCCAGCAGTAGGGAAGCAATAGCTGTCGAAGCAGTCCTTTCTTAAAATAATCTCTCAACACATCGTTTCTTCTTATAATAATAAATAGGGGGATGATTTTAATAAAATGTCATTTTTTTCTTTTCCCTTTAGAACAATGCCGTTTAGTGTAGAAATTAATTTTATGTTATGACAAAAGGACATGACATATTTTTGTAGGTCATTATTTTGCATTTTTGTAGATTTTGACTAATAAGTCAATTTTTACCTTTTTCCGTCGTGTTTAATGCATTTATTGCCGATATAATCGATTTTAATGTCATTTTTAATGGTACTTGGTTCAAATAATATTTGCGAGACGCAACAAATGTTCTTCACAGAATTACTCAGTAGCCTATTCGATTTGTTCGCTCAGAAATTATTTTGACAGCAGTTGTATGTAATTCTTGTGACGTATATCAGCGCCATTGCCGTTCGGCTGATCTCGAGAGAACTAAAGACAGATATTTCCCGGCAAAGAACAGTCCAAACCAAAAATTTGCAAGCTGAGTTCACTCGAGCAAATGGAAAAAGCCTCTATTACATCAGTAACGTATCCAACAACTTGAGTTGCTCATCCGAACTAATTTTGATAATTTTTTTACGTCATTGTTTGTGGCATTTTTCAAGCATTTTAACAACATTTTATTAGGATAATGGATCACGGGATCGGTCAATTAATGAATTACACTAGTTTGCCAACGTTTCGGAATATTTAATTCCTTCATCAGGGCTAACAAACAAAAAACACAATCACAATAAATAAGGACAAATACATATACTGGTCAGACCAGTATATGTATTAGTAAGGTGTGTATCCTTTATATGACCTTGACTTAGATATACAGTATATAATGTATTTATTTAATTATCTGTGTAATTATTTTTCTACATGTTCATTCATGTTTTTTATGTTGTTGTTCAGAAGAGTTTGTCCTTATTTATTGTCATTGTGTTTTTTGTTTGTTAGCTCTGATGAAGGAATTAAATATTCCGAAACGTTGGCAAACTAGTGTAATTCATTAATTGACCGATCCCGTGATCAATTATCCTACTACTTATTAACGGTCGTGATTTCTACAATGGTGAACATTTTATTGATCATTTTTGGCGATGTATTAGGTCATCAAAATCCGCCCCTAGTAACAAATCCGTGTGTGGTTGCGCAGGGGCCGTCGGCGCGTGCGGCGCCTGTGCGTGGCGCTGTGCCAGCTGTGGCTGGTGGCGCTGGCGCTGGCGTGGGCGGTGGCGGGCGCGGGCGCGCGGTTCGGGGCGCGGGTATTGTGGCTGGTGGGGCGCTGCGCCGCGCGCGCCCTCGCGCAGCCGCTGGCGCTGGCGCGGCTGCTGGCGCTGCGCGGGGCGGTGCTGGCGGCGCGCGCCCTCGACCCCGCCGCCCGCCTGCTGCGCTCGCCCAAGCAGGTACCCCAGGACATGAATATGTTCCCGCCTCTCCAGGGTAACTGGAGGGGGGAAATTTGGAAAAAAAGATACGACGCGCTTTTAGAAACAGGCGAATACTTTGCTGCCAACGTTTGGGCGAGGTGGTTTCGGAACTAAAGCTACCCTTCGCACAGTGGGGACGGGGTAGACTTCTCGAAATGGTGCAAGGGGTAGACTTCTCGAAATGGTGCAAGGGGTAGACTTCTCGAAATGGTGCAAGGGGTAGACTTCTCGAAATGGTGCAAGGGGTAGACTTCTCGAAATGCTGCAAGGGGTAGACTTCTCGAAATGCTGCAAGGGGTAGACTTCTCGAAATGCTGCAAGGGGTAGACTTCTCGAAATGCTGCAAGGGGTAGACTTCTCGAAATGCTGCAAGGGGTAGACTTCTCGAAATGCTGCAAGGGGTAGACTTCTCGAAATGCTGCAAGGGGTAGACTTCTCGAAATGCTGCAAGGGGTAGACTTCTCGAAATGGTGCAAGGGGTAGACTTCTCGAAATGCTGCAAGGGGTAGACTTCTCGAAATGCTGCAAGGGGTAGACTTCTCGAAATGCTGCAAGGGGTAGACTTCTCGAAATGCTGCAAGGGGTAGACTTCTCGAAATGCTGCAAGGGGTAGACTTCTCGAAATGGTGCAAGGGGTAGACTTCTCGAAATGGTGCAAGGGGTAGACTTCTCGAAATGGTGCAAGGGGTAGACTTCTCGAAATGGTGCAAGGGGTAGACTTCTCGAAATGGTGCAAGGGGTAGACTTCTCGAAATGGTGCAAGGGGTAGACTTCTCGAAATGGTGCAAGGGGTAGACTTCTCGAAATGGTGCAAGGGGTAGACTTCTCGAAATGCTGCAAGGGGTAGACTTCTCGAAATGGTGCAAGGGGTAGACTTCTCGAAATGGTGCAAGGGGTAGACTTCTCGAAATGGTGCAAGGGGTAGACTTCTCGAAATGGTGCAAGGGGTAGACTTCTCGAAATGGTGCAAGGGGTAGTCTTCTCGAAATGGTGCAAGGGGTAGACTTCTCGAGATGGTGCGGGAAGGGTAGCCTTCTCGAGATGGTGCGGGAAGGGTAGACTTCTCGAGATGGTGCGGGAAGGGTAGCCTTCTCGAGATGGTGCGGGAAGGGTAGCCTTCTCGAGATGGTGCGGGAAGGGTAGCCTTCTCGAGATGGTGCGGGAAGGGTAGCCTTCTCGAGATGGTGCGGGAAGGGTAGATTTCTCGAGATGGTGCGGGAAGGGTTGCCTTCTCGGGATGGTGCGGGAAGGGCAGCCTTTTCGAGATGGTGCGGGAAGGGAGCCTTCTCGAGATGGTGCGGGAAGGGTAGCCTTCTCGAGATGGTGCGGGAAGGGTAGACGTCTCGAAATGGTGCGGGGGATAGGTAGACGTCTCGAAATGGTGCGGGGGATAGGTAGACGTCTCGAAATGGTGCGGGGGATAGGTAGACGTCTCGAAATGGTGCAGGGGATAGGTAGACTTCTCGAAATGGTGCGGGGGATAGGTAGACTTCTCGAAATGGTGCGGCGGGGGCCTCAAGTGGTGGTGATGGGGGAAGGCAGACATCAAGCGATGGTGGTAGAGGGGGGAGCGACAGTTCATTTGGAAGGTAGCAGCAAGTATGAGGAATTGACAAATTTCTGAACGTGCTGCATTGCTTGCCCGAACGGTTCACCGACCGGGGGGCGCGTGGTGTTGCAGGCGTGCGCCTCAGCGGCGCTGACGGCGTGCGCGCCGGCGGCCCTGTGCTACCTGTGCGCGCGAGGGTCCTGCTCGTGCGCGCGCGCGTGTGCCTGCGCGTGTGCGTGCGAGATACCCGCGGGCGCGTGCGGCGCCGTCGGCCTAGCCGCGTGCGCGTGCGTGGAGCTGTGCGTGTGCGACGCGCCCGCCGCCGTCTGCGCGCTGCCCGAGCGCTTCGCCCTCTGCGCGCTGCGCGACGCTCTGCGCCTGCTGCGCAAGTACGCGCCCCGCTGGCCGGCCACGCCCCCCTACCCGTGCGGACGCCCTCGCCCACGCCCACGCCCACGCCCACGCCCACGCCCACGCCCACGCCCACTGCCCGGCGCCGCGGGAGCAGGTGCGGGGGGGAAATAACGCACGAGAACTCCAAGGTGATGAATCTTTGTGGTCTGTTTCATTCGCTGGCTGGGGAAAATGGCGCAAGAGGACTCGAGGGTGATAGTGAATATTTCATTCCATGTTTAAGGCTGAGCAAAATGCGAGGAGAACTGGAAGGTGATGAATCATTGTGATATGTTGCATGCGCTAGCTGAGGAAAATGGTGCAGGAGAACTCGAGGGTGATAATGAATAATGTAGTATCTTTCATTCCATGTTTATGCCTGAGGAAAATGCGAGAGAAACCTGGAAGATGATGAATAATTTGATATGTTTCTTTCGCTGGCGGAGGAAAATGGCGCAGGAGAACTTAAGGGCGATAATGAATAATTGTGGTATCTTTCAGTCTATGTTTAAGGCTGAGTAAAATGCGGAGGAGAACTGGAAGGTGATGAATCATTGAGATAAGTTTCAGTCCCTGAATAACGGTGAGATAATAGCGCAAGAGAACTCGAGGGTGATAATGAATTCTTCTGGTGTTTCATTCCCTGAATAAGGTTTGATCGGCAGACTTTTTATGTAGTACCGAACATGTTGCATGGATGTTGTCATACACTAAAATCTTTTATAAAATAGAATATTTATGTGAGGAAAAATACGTAATCCTTGGGCCCTAATTTTAGGTTTTTGAAAGTTTGTGTTGTTGCATGGTATTCTATCGCTGCAGAAGTTATCAATGATCACTACTTGGCGTACTTTATGAAAATGAAGTGTCTTTCTCAAGACACCGCAGCGCGAGGAGATACTTCAGTAAAAGAGGCATGTGAACTGGAAGATTAAAATAAGTAAGTTTGGTTAGGTTAAGTTTCCTGAATAAGGCTTTATTTTCGGAATGTATGTAGTACCCAATACGTTGCACGCTTCCGTAAAAAAAGACTTATATTAGTATACAATATGGTCAGCGTCTACAAGGAGAGAAAATACGTAATGATTGACCCTAACGTCAGGTTTTCTTATGCTTTCAGTTCTTGAGGGTATTCTGTTGTATGCTTTCAGCCCTTGAGTGATGAAATGTTTTGGTAGATAGCGTTCTTCAGAGCTAGGCGTACTTAATAAATTTGAAGTGTCCTACCGAAGAAGCACACCGAGAGTAGACGTGTACTCAGAATTATTCATAACTCGAAGGGATAATGAAAACTGTGCTTCGGTTTTATTCGCTGAATAAGTCCTGCTCCATAGGTCTCTTCACTTCGCAAAAGAGAGTACAAAAATACGCATTTTCGGAATCAAAGTGTATATATGAAAACACGGGAAAGTGTTTATGGGAAAAGAATACTTGTCAATGTAGGATTTTTGTTTTTTAGACTTGGATAATATTTCTTCAATAGTTACGAATCTTCAACCGTAGATGTATTGGTTTGAAGAGCTCTTCAAGCAAAGCGACGAAAGTCTCGTGAAATGCGGCTTCTGTTGTTTAATAACTATGTCATAACTGGTATGTGTTAAGGACGATCGTAATGGTTTTCACGCATCATCATGGCCGATCAGAAACATTTCACTGATTCATTCTCTGTATAAATCTTGATCTTTAAAAATTGAAGGACAAAATCGCAGGATTATCCGAAAGGAAACTAATTTTATCATACAGTATCTGAAGGTGTTCTTAAGAAAAGACATGCAAGAGGACCTAATTGTTATAAAATGTAAAAAAGCCGTAGGGTTTCTGTTCTTGAAAGTCTGTATATAATACATTTGTTAGTATTTGTTGTATTTGTATTTTTGTAGTATTTGAACTCTCACAAATTTCGAAGAGAATTATTCACAATGATAGTCAAATACGGAATGTCTCGGGTAACGAAGTTACAAGCATGACATTTGTTCTTGATTTGAAGGCAATTCATCTTGCACTATCTTTGCGTCTTGAAATATCTTTGCGTCAGAACGTGCATATATCGCCAATAAGTGCCCAGTGGATTGCTTACTAATCCGGGGCAAATGCCGTATTTGTAACTTTGTTGTAGGAGATTAACCTCCCCCCCCACCCAGGTTTATTGCCAAAAATCTTCGACCCCTACAGGCCCTAAACGTTAGTGACATTTATTCTAACACACGTTGTAAATAAATTACATATTTTATCACGAAGGATTACAAATTGTACCATTATATTCAGGCTTGTCATGATTAATTTGTCTTGCTTCCAGGGACAGTTGATTATATGAATTCTTATGAAGTAAAGATTATCCAATGCTCTCATGTTGTACTTGTTCATGGTGAAAAATAAATATATTGAGCGAAAGTATATCTTTGAAAATAATGCTCATTGATGTCCTGCAGATATACAGACACAATTCTCAATGGTGGTTGGAAGCAATCCATAATTATCTATAATGGTAATAAAGTGTTGCTTTCTTGAGTGTCCACTTTAATTAAAAATAAATTATCATAACTATTGTTCACATTTACTTTATTTGAATATGCCAATGCACGATTGTGTTCCCAAATGTATTTTGCCAATGAAACATAGCATGCTTAGTCGAGATGTTGATTGTATGTCAAACTAATTTGACTAATGTGTAATGTAAATTTCCTGCAATAAAAAGTATTTAAAACACATAGTACATAGAATAATTACGCCGGGATAGTACACTTGATCCAATTGGCATAAATTATTCTAAGCTTCGTATAGACGAATGACGCTTGCATGAGGAGAATGTGGCGTGCCCTCCCTGACAGGAGAAAACTGCACTTTTGCAACACTACAAAAACCTGTTTTCAAAATGTAATATTCCTAAACAAGAACCCTCCCTTATCATTTCGCCATCTCGAACTTCGGAGTAATTTGTATAATTCAAATACTAAAGGTTTTCCTTTAGAAATAAATTTTATCTTTCTACTCATTAAAGTTTTGTGATTTTTACTTTAAATGAAAAACAGTGGTTCACAAATGTTATAGTTTGCTATTATTTACCGGTTTACAGCATAAATACTCAATTTGAATATAATCATAAAGTTTATGGAATTAAGACCCATCTACCGTCATTTGTTAATTACGTCATGGGGTTTTATCGATACCTGGCGCGAGCAAACGTGTGTGAATGTGAGTGGTTAGTGAAGTTAACACAGCGAGTTTTTAAATATGAATTTTGAAGATTTTTAAATGTGAAAATTAGCGAGTGCATATTAAGTGTCCAGCAATAGTTTGAAATGTGACTCCTTTTGAAAACAGTTCAACGATTATGTGATACGTTTAGTTTTTGAACGAAGGTAGATAGTAGGATTACATGCTACAGTCCACCCCAACATACTAGATGTCCAGATCTTCGTAAATATGAAATATTTTAATTACATTTTCAGAAACATGTTTAACTATGTATTCACAATGAATAGTGATTTGATTGTTCCAGTACTTGTAAACCTACCTCATTTCGTTATTCTTGGAGAATTAGAAGCGAGCGACATGAAACAATATTTTTCAGGTTTTCAATACTTCATATAGTGCAAATATTAGTTTTCTGTTGCAGTTTTTAAACCCTTCTTCCTTTGGCGCAATGAAATCGCCGGAGTTCAGCTAGTTAATATTTAAGATAAAAACATGCTACTGGGTCTTGAGCTTGAATTTTGCAAACAAATTATTTGTTCATATTATGAGTTGCAGTGATTAATTGATATATATTAATTTTCATTAAACACACAGACTAGAATCAGACTAGAAATCTTCTTAATCTTACCTTTTTATCCCCAATATATATAAAATTTTAAAAAGTAATTTCAGTTTTTGTAACGACAAATAATATTTAATTTATTACTACATTAAGTAAGGAAGTGGTACAGAAAACGAGTTTTAACCAAAAACAGGTAAATAACCCCAAAATTTCATTTAATGTTTAAGGTAGCGAGACGCGTGAATAATTACTGTTCTTATTGTTAATTATAATTGTAAAATATTATTTTTTAAGTAAGATTATATTTATCCTTACCTCTTTAAATTACAAACTATATTTGGTCCACGAAATTAGATTATTCAAAAACAAGCTCCACTGGCCTAAGATCTTGTCAGCCTGTATATCGTTCTAGTATTGAATGACCTACAGTCAAGAACCACATCCGGTTTTAAGGAAAAAGTCACCTAGTTTCATTGACAATGTAGCGACATTGACATTGTTGCGGCAGGAAGTATTATTCCGAAGGACAACATGGATAAGAGCCAAAATTTATTGCTTATTTATCCTTGAAAATAGATTTTATTACATGGGAGGGTTTTTTTCCAAAATTTTAGTAGTATATGACTTAGTGTAGGGATTACAGAATTTTGAAAATGTGCACACAATTCACTTTTCCCCATAGCACGTCATACGCAGTTTTAACTGTTTTTTGACGTAAAATAAATAAATAAATAAATACCAGATCGAGGTACCTGGGATCTCTAATATCTACGGACTTGACCTGCACTTCGGTCAACAATGATAATCTCAAAATACACGTTCTTTGACCGGTTTGATTCAATATTTGGGGATGTTATCGCCCCGCCCCGTCAGAGCGTTTTCTCTTGTTTCTGTGCATTCGCGTTGACTGGAAATTAGGGATGCGACATCGATGCTGATGTTTTGAAAACAGTTGTTTCTACAAAAATGTCGGTATTTTAAACATCGATGTATTGAAGTCGATGTTTTTTGAACAACGGTATTTTTACGTTTCATGTTTTACTTTTCATATTTTATTTGTAGATGGAAAATGCCTTTAATCGATTTTGTATACGTTGAAGTTATACGTTAATACGTTTTGTATAGTATGAAATAATAATTTATGGAACCGCTCTCTATTTGTGCCATACGAACAAGGTTTGCACTACTTTCATCGAACAGACTGCACGAGTTTTATTCCACAGCTGTGCCTCACACTACTGTGACCACATCAGCCGAAGTACCGCATCTTGAGCAGCAGTAAAAGGCCTATAAATTCTAAAGTTGTAATAAATACTGTTTAGCATTAAGAAACAGCACAGAGGAAATTGCGGCTCTCTTGCCAATCCACTCTAACATATGGACACTTGGGCACGTGTGCACAAGTGTATATGTGAAGTCACGCAGAAAGTTCTCTTAAAAGTGAGAACAACCGCGTAAGTACAGATCCTCCATCAGGCGACTTCGTTAAATCTCTAAACAATGAAGGTGAATGCTTTCAGTATCTGTCATCCTTTCCCTGTCATCAGTAATGCGAAAATCAAAAAGGGTATCTTTACAGTTTCGGATATCAGGAAACTTCTATCTGATGCTACTTTTGAAGATGTTACGTGCGCTGCAGAACGATCGGCATGGAAATTATTCCGAGAAGTGGTAAAAAACCCTTTTTGGTCACAGGAAGGATTCAGTCTACAAACAAATGTATATAGGATGCTTATTTCTTTCCAAGATTTAGGCTGTAAAATGAACTTATAGGTGCACATGTTACATTCGCATCTGAACTATTTCTCGGAGAATCTAAAAATGTTGAGCGAAGAGCAAGGAGGAAGATTTCACGTGGAGCTAATGGAACATGGAATTGGAACGCAGATATCAAAGGAAATGGAACAAAACACGCGCACATCTGGTGCCTGCCGGATGCACGTTACTGTTAGTCACCCGCGAAACAGCGGGTATATAAACGGAGGCGCCCTGCGAGAGTAGGGGCACAATTAGTTATAAGCTGTAAATAGATCTTTCTGTACTCATTTTGGAATGAACGGCTGTCAACGGGAGTAGTTCGTATTTGACTGTCTACCCCGAGCCAGTTCCAGCAAAGCCGTGCGACCGGTAGCGGTAGCTCAGTGCATCAACTGATGTCATCGCCTCTGACCGGGAGGTCCTAGGTTCGAGCGGCAGGATTTTCGACACTAGTTTTTCAGCTAGGTCGAATTCACTCGCTGTCTGGAGGAGAATTCTAGCAGCCGGCTGTTCTGATCGGTAGTTTTCCGTGGTTTCTCCGATCAACACCAGGCGAATGCCGGAACAATACCCTAACAAACGGGCCACGGACCGTGTGCGATCTGTCCTTCCTCTTCCTTGTCCTATCCTCTCCCTTTACACACACACTAACATGCACTACACTACCACACATTCCGGGAGACTGGTTGGGAGCTTAGAGCTTGTCCCGCCTGGGGCGGTGCCCCGCTGGTGGGAGAGTCCTGGTTAGGGGGAAACCCCACTAGCCGACTGTAGGTCGGCGCCGGATCTCGCCATCCAGCGGGGGAAAATCGCCGCAATCTCCCGAGAAAAAAGCATGCACTACACTAACGGGACTAATGACCGAAGCAGTTGACTTGCCCGGAAACACGAAAATATCAATCAATGAAAGCCGTCCGAACTTGGACCGCACACCGTTGGTTGTTCTCTCTCACCCCAGAGAGAGAGCGAGCAACGCAACTCACGTACCTCTGCCTCGACGCCCGCGATGGACTGCTCCTGCATGATGCGGCGCGAGGTGGCCTGCATGGCGCTGACGCAGGCGCGCAGGTTGTGGTTGGCCCAGATGACGGCGGACACGCCCATCTCGCGGAAGCGCTGCGTCGGGGTGTTGGGGTACTTGGTGGGCACGATCACCACCGGCCCCTGCAACGCAACACACACGATTGGAACCGCAAACGTCCTGAGAAGACCACCGACTTTTCGTGAAGGTCCATTGGAAGTAGCTTGTAGAATTATTGTGTAATTTTATGTTGGCGCGAGGGACGTTCGTCTTGCCTATTATTCTTCAAACTCGGACATAAATCGATGTTTTAACCGCGCGTGGTGACTCGGTGCATCAACTGATGTCACTGCAGCGCCTCTGACCGGAAGGTCCTAGGTTAGAGTCCCGACGGCGGCAGGATTTTCGACGCTAGCTTTTCAGCTAGGTCGAATTCAGTCGCTGTCTGGAAGAGAATTCTATCGGCCGGCTCCTCTCGTCGGTAGTTTTCCGTGATTTCTCCGAACACCAGGCGAATGCCGGAGCAGTACCCTAACAAATGGGCCACGGACCGCGCGCGGTTTTTCCATCCTCTTCCTTGTCCTATCCTCACCCCCCCCCAGACACATACTTACACTAACATGCATTACACTACCACATATGTCGAGAGACCGATCGGGGACATAGAGCTTGTCCCGGGGGGGCATTGCCACGCTGGTGGGAGATACCTGGTTAGGGAAAACCCCACTAGTCGACGGTAGATAGGTGCCGGATCTCGCCATGCGGCAGGGGAAGATCACCGCCACCTCCTGATGAAAAACATGCACTACACCTACGGGACATATGACCTCGGTAGTTGACGCGCCTGGAATCACTAAGAATCAATCAATCAATCGATGTTTAAAATTTATATACCGCTTTGCTTTATCTCTATGGCTTTCTAATTATTACCGTTTCAATAAATGATTAGAAACATTTTTTATTAAATTTCCTCTTTGGAAACATTTTATTGCGTTTATATGAGTTTATCTGACATTTTCTAAGATGATCGCTATGCTCGGAGACATACTCTAGTATTGGACTTGTAATGAACATTACAGTTTTTTAAATTTCTCCTTTTTGGGAACACTCGCTTTATAAATGTAACGTCCCCCCCTTGCAAACAATAAAATTGACATGATCCGCTATTCTAGTTTTTCCGATAATTATTAATTAGAAGTGTTTACCACTAGTTACCGGCGAAAATATCTTATTCCCAATAAAGTATGTCACATTCTTTCTATTTCTACTCCTGTAAAACTATTTTCCCTTTATTCGGATTTTTTTATTTTATTCACATCCATCCGCTCCAGAAGAACTCCCAAGCCAAATTGCCATTTATTTCGATCTAAATTATGGCATACTTTACTCTAAACATGGCAGTCATCTGCAAAATATTTAATTTTTGAGTCGAACATTTGGTGTATTTTTTTTTAATGTAATATACTAACGGAATGCAGGAGCACATCTCTACGGGATTCCTGAAGTTACACAAACTCTTGACAATATTGATCGCTTTCTCTCTCCCTCTCTTTCTTCCTGTTTCTCTCTTTCTATCTCTCTTTTCATTAAGCCACATTTTGCCCTTGTGGCTCTTTCTTTCGATCAACCCACTATAGCTTTTGTTACCTCACGGTTTCTCGGGGTATTCCCTGCCGTCACCCTTCCCAAATTTCAGTTTTATGTGGTTGGGATGAGATCCTCCCTCTCTTCGGCTGTCATCGGCGGACCATGCACTGCACTTACGGGCTAATGACCTTAGCCGTTGTCGCGCCCGGAAGTTAGTACTTAGTACTTAGTTAGTACTTAGTGCTTAGTACTTAGTGCTTAGTACTTAGTGCTTAGTACTTAGTGCTTAGTGCTTAGTGCTTGGTGCTTAGTGCTTAATACTTAGTGCTTAGTACTTAGTACTTAGTACTTAGTGCTTAGTGCTTAGTACTTAGTGCTTAGTGCTTAGTACTTAGTGCTTAGTACTTAGTGCTTAGTACTTAGTGCTTAGTGCTTAGTGCTTAGTACTTGGTACTTGGTACTTGGTACTTAGTGCTTGGTACTTGGTAGTTAGTGCTTGGTACTTGGTACTTAGTACGTAGAAGTTAGTAGTTAGTTAACGGCGTATGTAATCAATGAATGGGAGGCTCACCTGTCCGCGCCACTCGGCCATGAAGGCCTCGATCTCCGCGGCGTCGCGGCGCTTGCTGTGCACGAGCAGCGCGTCTGCGCCGGCGGCGCGGTAGGCCTCCGCGCGGCGCAGCGCCTCCGCCAGCCCCCAGCCCGCGATGAGCGCCTCCACGCGCGCCACCACGCAGAAGTCCGCGTCGCGCTGCGCCTCCTTGCACGCCTGCGCACACGCACACGCGCACGCACACGCACGGGTGAATCCACGGTGGAAATACATGGGGGGGGTTGTGTTCTTGGCTGTCCGGGATGAGCCGCGTCTCGGTCGATGGAGATGACCGTTTCGGCCATCTTGTGGCCTTCTTCAGCCATCTTGTGGCCTTCTTCAGCCATCTTGTGGCCTTCTTCAGAGCTTTACTGCTGTATCATCGTCTATCAGCAGGTTGTTGTGGTCTTCTTCAGAGCTATTCTGCTGCATCATCTATTAGCTATCAGCAGCTTGTTGTGGCCTTCTTCAGAGCTATAATCCTGTATCAGCTATCAGCAGAATAACTCTGAAGAAGGCCACATGAAGATGGCCGAAACGTGAGCTCCATCCACCAAGACGCGGCTCATCCCGGATAGCCAAGAATACAATGACTCCAAGGATACAATGACTATGAATCCAATGCATGGGTGGGTTCCTCCGGTACACCGATTTTAGCTGGTTCTGCGCATCACCAGTTTGCGTCACGAACCACGTGACTCCAGAACGGGCACTTCGTTTGAAAAGCCAGACCTGACGCTTGCATGGAGAGCGAGATGTGTTGAGAAACCTTTTGAAAATAGCATAAGGTGACAATTTTCAACGGTAATCAACCAAAAATAACTCGATGAAGGTGTACAAGATGCAATATTTAAAAGAAATGCTTCATAAATCGGTTTCAATGTCTTGTAACGACGCGATAAGTTAGGCATCTGACTGGATTTTTAATTCCCGCTAATATTGTGACGCAAACTGGTGTCTGAAGCATTGCCTGAAGTTGGATACGATGCTCAAGAGCCCCCCTGAATGAGTCTAGTGATGGCAAATTCTACATATATCGATACATCGATACTTTGAAAGTCCCTCCGCCTTCGGGAGTCATCGCTTCCCTCTGGGTCGAGATTTTTTGCCTGATAGATTGGTAAAACCCTAGTAACCCAGGTACTCGCTCCATGCAAGGCGTACCCACCTGTGTTCGCGGAAACGCAGCTCTGAATCTCATATCGATATATCACCAAAAGGTTTTCGATGTCGATGAACACATCGACAAAAACATCGGTGTTTAAAATATCGATGTTTTAAATATTATAAAACATATGTTATTTTCCATCCTATTTTCATTATACTGCTAAAATGAGTTATTTTATGGTTTGGTAGTGTGGAAATAAGTTAAAGAGTAGTCTTTATTAAATGCTAAGAAGGAAATAAAAGCTAAAGGACATCGTGATTTGATAGTTTCTCATTTATTCACTTTCATTCGTAAATCATCGAAGTAAAAAGTCCTGGATCTAATGTGATATACAATACATAAATATTAGTTTTAAGTATATTCAGTGTTAAATCACTGTCATCAATGTCTATCTATATATTGAACCCGTTTATTCAGTTTTGTTTTATTATTTTTAACATAAAATTATAATTTTAACAATTTTCATTAAATCCCCTAAACCGGCAAGGGTGAATACATGTTGCGAAGAGTAAACGGTTTCATGCCGCCTGGGCATTGACAATAGTGAGAGATTTCAGTAGCTGTTGGTTTTAATTGACAAAAATATAGTTACTGGAAATTTTATTTATATCATGACTTTTTTTTGAAAACATCGATGTTTATGGAAAAATGTATCAATGTAAAGAAAACAGCAAATACAAAACATCGATGTTAATATACTCAATGTTTCAAAAACATCGAAGTTTGTTGGCCCTCCCTAGCGATGTATCACGCTGCAACCGTTGCCTGTCCGCTTCCAGCAATATGTTTAACAAGCGTACCCATCCGAGAACTTCCCGCATGTTAAACCTCATCCAATTCCCTATCCTTCCCTTTTCAGGGATAGTTGAAGGGAAAGTTTAAGAACAAAATCTATTAAAGGAAAGTTTGTTTAAAAATGTAAAGAAGGTATCTTCCAATACAATGACTTACAGAATATCAAATGAAAATTTAAAAAAAAACAATGCAATTGATACTTGAAACAAATTTTCAATGATGGTCTTTTCAGTTATTATAGACATGTTCTCGGAGAAATTCATAACACCACCTTAAAAACATTATACGATCTTCCTTGACATCTTTCCGCATTTCGTAATAGTCACAAAAATATTAGAAAAGCTTGATACTTTTGAGAAAGCTACAGAAAATTGTCCACGCAAAAATACAGGATCGGGCAAGTACAACCCTCCTCTTTGCAATGTTTGAAATGGAAATTGCAATGCAATGAAGTATCGAGAAGCGTTGAACCAGCAAAAATGTAATAAAATGTCCAAGAAAATCTCATCCTGTAGATTACGGTGTGAGGAACGTTTCCTTAAGAGTTTTCGCCTCACCTTCCCAGGTGTTAAGGCCCTGGAACGCTTCGTTTTGGAGTCATATAAGTATATAGATTTCATAAATGTTGCACGAGAGTTGAGGTTTGCGTTTGACATTAATAATTAGATTTTTAACAAATCCTTCATATTTTGAATGTTAAATTGCAAGTCGTCAAGTCTCCATGAAATTCTTTCTTTAGAGAAATTTTCCTCGTTTATAAAAATTGGTTGCGGGTGAGAGCCGCAAAACACAGCGTTACTTTTGAAATAATATAGGAAACGATGAGAGAATAAAGGTTCCGGTTTCTTTTTTTGCTTCATTATTGAGACTGTTTTCAAGGTTGCGGTTTGATGTCTTGAGTAAAACAATAGTTGTGAGTTAAGAAAACGGACGTAAAGATGTGTATGCGATTTATTTTCCTTGCAAAATTCACAAAACAACATAATGAATGCAAAATAATTCTGCATAAATACTGCGTCTAATTTTATGCAGCATTCCTGAATTTTTTGGAGCGTGTTCTTAATGGATCGGAATTCAGTGAATGGTGAATAACTGTTAACGTTGTGATAAGATTAATAACTGTCAATAAGTGTTAACCTGTAAAGATTGAAATAATGGGCACTCAGTTAATCGATCTATTGTCATCTTGGGTGACGTGTAGCATATTATCTCTCCAGGGCGATTGGTAAACTTCAGAACAACACAGCGATTCTTATACTTCCTGAATTATGTGACCCGATTTTCAATAAAGATGATTGTTCCTTTGTAAATGGTCGCAATGAATCCCCAACTGCCCATGCCATCGTGTAGGAACAATCTTTTTATCTAAAACAATGCCAGTTAAGAAACAGAGTTGGCACTTGAGAACTCACCTTTATTTTGAGAGAGAACTCTTCGATGTCCGCCAGTGGCTGCGGCCGGCCGTCCAGGAGAGAGTTGGTCTTCGGGAAGCATTTGTCCTCGATGCAGCACCCTGCACACACGCACATTGCACTCGGTGGATTGTCACAAGTAGAAATGGAGTGAAAGCAACTTCAGCCAAACAAGTGTTAGAAGAGAACGTGCATCAAAATTGCAATAAATTAATTGATGTAACGTTGTCCCGAATTTTCTCTTGCCTTCCCATGTTTTTCTCTTCTCTTTCCTTCCTTTTCTATCTTGCATTTCCATTTCCTTTTCCTTACTATCCATTTCGTTTCCTTACCTTTCCAATTTCTTCTCTCCACTTCCTATTCTCGTCTTTTTCACTTCCTTTTTTCCATTTCTTTTCAATTTCTTTTTATTATTTTTCCAACTACGTTCCTTCCCTGTCCAGTTTCTTCTTTCCTTTCCTTCCTTTTCCCCAGTGGCGGATTTTCAGAGGAGGCAAGGGAGGCCAGGCCTCCCCACAAAATTGATTAACAACACTAAAAGATTTACATTTTTTGAACGTAAAAATTGTTAGAATTATTTTCGTCTAAAATTGACATAAATGTTTACGACTGGCGAGTAAATATTTAAAAGAAGTGGTTTCTCTTGCTGCAAACGTAGCATTACAATTTATGATAGAGCTAAGCAGGTCTATGCTTTACATACAGGTAGCACCACCAAGTACTAGCATTACTTGTGCCAGCAGGATCCCGTGGCCCACGAGAGAGACAGGCCAGAGCACGGGGTGCTGGGTCTCCCCAGTTGCCATGACAGCGTCCCTCAACCAGTAAGAAAAGAGAAGTTTCGTTTTGTCCAGCTTTGGAGTTCGTTTGGCACGGAGGCTCTCGCGCGTCTGGCCTCCTCCTGTGAAGGCGTGTTGCGGTCATAGACAGTGGGTGCTCTGTGGTTGCGACAGATCCATTGTGTGGCAGATCCTTACCTTTCAGTTCTCTTTCCTTCCCTTTCCATTCTCTTTCCTTACCTTTCCATTCTCTTTCCTTACCTTTCCATTCTCTTTCCTTACCTTTCCATTCTCTGTCCTTACCTTTCCATTCTCTTTCCTTACCTTTCCATTCTCTTTCCTTACCTTTCCATTCTCTTTTCTTACCTTTCCATTCTCTTTCCTTACCTTTCCATTCTCTTTCCTTACCTTTCCATTCTCTTTTCTTACCTTTCCATTCTCTTTTCTTGCCTTTCCATTCTCTTTTCTTGCCTTTCCATTCTCTTTTCTTGCCTTTCCATTCTCTTTTCTTGCCTTTCCATTCTCTTTTCTTGCCTTTCCATTCTCTTTTCTTACCTTTCCATTCTCTTTTCTTACCTTTCCATTCTCTTTCCTGACCTTTCCATTCTCTTTCCTTACCTTTCCATTCTCTTTCCTTACCTTTCCATTCTCTTTCCTTACCTTTCCATTCTCTTTCCTTACCTTTCCATTCTCTTTCCTTACCTTTCCATTCTCTTTCCTTACCTTACCTTTCCCTTTCCATTCTCTTTTCTTACCTTTACATTTCCTTTCCTTACTTTCCCAGTTTCTTTTCTTTACCTTTCCATTCTCTTTCCTTGCCTCCCCGTTCTCTTTCCTTTGCTTCCTTTTATCCATGTGTTTTCAGTTGCCTACCTGCGACGCCGCGCTCCTCCAGCTTGCGCACGAGGCGGCGGGCGTTGTTGAAGTTGCCGTAGCCCGTGTCGGCGTCCAGCAGCACGGGCGCGCGCGAGGCGTCGGCCATGAACTCGGCCACCTCCAGCACCTGCGTCCACGACGCCTCGTTGCAGTCGCGCACGCCCAGCTGCGCCGAGATGGACAGCCCCGACGCCCACACGCCCTCGAAGCCTGCAACCGCGCGGCCAGGCGGTGAGGTGCAGCCATCCACAGCACTATCGGCCTTCGGCGCATGCGCAGGTCGCGTTTTGCATCGCTTTTGTCAGGGGCGGAGTCAGGGACGATTATTAATTTTGGGAGTGGAATTTTTTTTATATATCTGTAATGATTAATTTATATGTTACAGATTATAAAGAATGACGCAGACTAAACTCAGCTCATGCTGTGATACGCTTTTATTCGTTTTAATGATTATCCGGAATTTTTTTGCTTGAAAATTTCATGCCAAGTTAAAATTAATAGTTTCTGACATTTTTGGGGAGTGGGGGTGTTTTTCTCATTTCCCTTCCCGTGGATCCGCGCCTGCTTTTGTGCATCTGCGCATGCGCAGAATATCGAGTACTGTCGATTGCTGTACGCTATTCCATGCGAAAACTCTCTTTTTACCCCGATGAATGACGAGGCGCGATCGTTGGTGAATGTTGCTTATGTTGCCAAAGCGACCTATCGGTTTGTGATACGACATCGATGTTTAAACATCGATGTTGAATATTAAAATATCGATACTAATATTTGACCAAAACCATTGATATGTTAAAGATGGTTTGGTAAACTCTAGCATTAAATTCGTGCACATCAAAAACTAATTCAGCCGATCTGGTAGCCGAGATTACTAAGGCAGTAGTGTCGTAGCGATTTCAGACCCGAGCGGGTTCGAGTCCCGCCTCGGGCATGGTTGTATTTGTGTTCGTCCTGTCACCTCTTATCATCACCATATCGTTTCGTCTTCATAGTTACCATAACGTTAACTCCAATAGTGGTCGCTAATGACCTAGACGTTGATGCGACCTTAAATAACAAAAATAAATAAATAAATAAATAATTTGACGGTAGTCCAGTTTATTAAGATTTAAGTAAAAACAAAGTTTAAAAAAGCTTCTCCATGGGCGAAATACCAGGGCATACCAGGGCGTTGGGATCATCTCGGGCGAGATAAGTCTGCTCAATAAAGGTAGTACAAACAGTTGGCATTTGAATGGAAAAAACAAACTGATAACGGCACCATCAGTTATTAGAGTACACCCTCATTAACACGAATTCCAAGGGACCGAAATAATCCGAGTTCGTGTTATAAAAATTCGTGTCATCCGAGTATTATAAATGTCCGTATTACCGTAATCCCTTCCCGGGATCGAAATTTTCTTCGTGTTATAGCGAAATTCGTGTTAAGCAAGGTGTGCTAACGACGGTTTTACTGTATTTCATGTTTTAACTATTTCAAAATTTTGATTGTGGACATTTTTCATTCGGAAAAGAGCGAGCACAAAACGTAAAATCATCGGGCACAAAACATAGATGTTTAAAAAAATGTCGGCTTTAATATATCGATGTTTACAACACTTATGTTTGTATACCGATATATTTCTACCGTCATCAGTACGTGACTCCGGGTAACACGAAGAAATTGTTACAGCGGCTTGCAATGTTACTAGTTTAGTGCTCATCTTCCTTCTAGCTCAAGCAGGTTCTCGCGAGGAAAGTGTCAAGTTTGACTGGAAAATGATCTTACGATTTATACGATCCTTTGCTTAATAGGGTCTTTGTGCGTTTATTGTGCGCTATTTTTGTGCTGTTGTAGGATCTATGGCTTACGGAAGCCTCTACTGGCTGTGAATCATACGGAAATGTAGTGTAAAATGTAATGTACACTATATTTCCCAGGAGAGATGTTTCGAGAAAAGCAAAATTTCATTAGTGAAGAATACAAAGTAATTTCCTTCCTGTTGCGTGATATTAAGCAGAGATGTTTAAGATT
Organism: Teleogryllus occipitalis; assembly: GCA_011170035.1. NCBI lineage: Eukaryota > Metazoa > Arthropoda > Insecta > Orthoptera > Gryllidae > Teleogryllus > Teleogryllus occipitalis. The sequence continues at coordinate 55,432 of BLKR01009197.1, forward strand.
GCAATACTATTGTCATAGCAGTAGTTTGAGCATGCGAGAGAAAGCTCGAAGACTCTCCACGATCTTTGGCAACATCACGAATCATTATAACAGTTGCGGATCGCCATTCATCCTTGTTTACGATCATATATTTCGTCTTTTATACTTCGGTGGGTCCTATTTTAAAGAGTTCATCAGACACGCACTCGCACACTGACACACGAATCACGTGGAATCGTGCACATGCACACACACGGTCTTACGCAGGAACGTGCGCGGACACGCGTGCCCATGAACTCGCAGGTTAAAGCGCAGATATGGACAGGAGCATTCTCACACTAGAGTGGTAACTCATGCATGCATACGCAGACACTCGGTCAAGCGTGTACATGCACGAAACCTCGCGCGCTCATTCTTACCTCTTCCTTACGCCCCCCCTTGCATTTACCACAATAAGGGGAATACACTTTTCCTTGATTCCATCCCTAGCAATGGTTCTCCTTGGTTCCACACCCCTCTATGATTCCAGCCCAGTAACTGACGCCCTCGGTTCCACCCAGATAAATTCCCCTGTTGGTTCCAGCCTGAAAAATTTTCCCTTTGGATTCCACACCTTCCACCCCTGTTGGTTCCACCTCCAGCAGTTGCCCGCCCCTAGTTCCAACCCCAGGTAATTGCTCTCCCTCTGGTTCCCCCTGATTACACCCTGAGCAATTGTCCCCTTCCTTCTTAACCCAGCCCGAGATATTGCCCACTCCTTGGTTCCGCCCCGAGTAATTGCCCTCCCCCTCGTTTCACCACGGGCAATTCTTCTTCTGGTTCCCTCTAGTTCAACTCCGAGCATTTATCCCATCTAGTCCCAGTCCGAGACATTGCTATCACCCTGATTCCATCACCAACAATTGCCCTCCCCCCTAGGACCACCCCGGGTAATTGCACTCCCTCTGGTTCCCCCTGGTTTAGTCCGAGCACTTATCTCCTATGGTCCCAGCCTGAGAAATTGTTCTCTCCCTGGTTCCTCCTTTAGAAGGGCCCTCCCTCTGGTTCCACGACGGGTAATTGCTCTCCTAGTTCCCCCTGGTTCGACTCCGAGCATATATCCCCACTGGTCCCAGTCCGAGAAATTGCCCTGATCCTGATTTCACCCCCAGCAATTGCCCTTCCCCTGATCTCACTCCGGGTAGTTGCTGTCCATCTAGTCCCCCCTGGTTCGACACTGAGCAGTTATCCATTGGTTCCACTCCTTAAATTGTCCTACCCTAGGTTCCACCCGGAGCAATTGACCCCCAACTCCTTCATTCCACTCCGGACAATTGCCTGCTTCGTATTTCTCCCCCTTACCTCTACCGCTCCTATCCGCATGACTCTTACCGAGAGAGATGGCTCAGGGCAACAAACTGATATCACTGCAGACCCTCTGACCGGAAGGTCCCAGGTTCCAGTCCCGACGGTGGAAGGATTTTCGACACTTGTTTGTCAGCTAGGTCGAATTCAGTCACTGACTGGATTCTAGCTACCGGCTGTTCTGATCGGTAGTTTTCCATGGTATCTCCGATCATCACCAAGCGAATGACAGGCCAGTATCCTAACAAGCGGGCCACAGACCACGCACGATATTTCTTTCCCCTTCCTTGTCCTATCCTCTCCCTTACTCACACTTCCACTAACATGCACTTCACTATCATACATGCCGGGGGACTGGTCGGGAGCTTAGAGCTTGTCCCGGTTGGGGCGGTGCCCAGCTGGAGAGTTCTAGTTTGGGGGAAACCCTGCTGGCCGACGGGTAGGTCGGCGCTGGATCTCACCATCCAGCGGAAGATCATCGCCACCTCCCGATGAAAAAAGCATGCACTACACTTTGACTAATGACGCTAGTAGTTGACGCGTCCGGAATCATTAACAATCATGCATCGCATGCCTCTTGACTCCGCCGCAGCCCTTGCGGGCGCGGGGGCGTGGCTCACCCGCCTCGTCGACGATGCGCGCGCTGAGCCCGTTGTGCGCCTCCATGAGGAAGCTCAGCTCCGGGGAGGTGAGCAGGCGCCGCAGCTGCGTCGTCTTGCGCTCCGCCGACGCCCCTCCTCCCTCTCCTCCACCTCCTCCCCCTCCGCTCGCGGCCCGCGCGCCTAGCACGCGCCACGGCGCCCGCCGCACGCACGCTGCGCAAATGACACCATCGCTCACTAGGAAGGCCCACAGTCAGTGCCGGAGCTAGACAAGTGTGGGCCCGGGGCAGTATTGGAAAGTACACCCCCCCTATACACACACACATCCCGCGAAAGAAAAGAAAATGTGAAAGATCAATCAAGAAACTACACCATTAATTTTATTACAACAAATAACAAAAAATACTGACCGATCGTCCGACGGTCCGACCGACCGTCCGACGGTCCGACCGACCGTCCGACGGTCCGACCGTCCGTCTACTGCTAGCGCCTAAACCATGTGTACAATATTTTCCAAATTGAATAAAGCCCTGTCGATCTGGCTCCAGTTGAAGCTTTGGGATTTTGAAAAACATTGCCTCTTGCCATTGCCTCATGTGTACAATATTTTCCAAATTGAAGAAAGCCCTGTCGATCTGGCTCTAGTTGAAGCTTTGAGATTTTGAAAAACATTCTTTAACATTTGGGGTACTTTATATTAAGCCCCCCCCCAGACATTTTGAAAATTTTCTCAAAAACTGCTCCAAATATGTTTCAAAATTTCTTATTGAATAGAGTAAAATACGCTTATAAAGGTGGCATAGGTCCGACTTTCACGGTTAACTCTGAAGTTTCGAAAATTGCAAAAGTTTGCATTTTTCCAGCGTCTTCCTACAACTTTAAAATTGAAGAGATTTTTCCTTCAAACGAAATTTGTTATCCATAAACAGTTGTATCATAAAGATGTACATTTTTTCGAAAATTTTAGTAGTTTTCGTGCAATAAGGCGTGAAATATTTGCAATGTTAAAAAAATACAAAAAAAATAATTTCTCGAAAACGGCTCCGAGTGTTTTTTTTTAAGTTTTGGTAGAGTTAGTACCAAATGCACCCTTTACGATGATATAAACGCCATATTGCTTTATTCATGTTTTTCCAAAAATTACAGAAGTGTAATTTTTTTTACCTCTCTCTCACGTCGGTAATATTTACATTAGAAGCGATTTCGTTACGTTATTGTATTTATGAGTACATTTGCGTTAAATAATGTCAAATAAAGTTTCTCGATAACACGACAGTTTTCTATAAAAATGAGCTCAAAATTCCACATTTTCAGAAACACACAAACTTCATTTTCTCAAATATGATTCCAAATTTTTTCTTCAAATTTCTCCAGGGGTTAGTGCTAATTGCACTGTTTAATATTACATAAAGTTCATTTTGATGCACTCTTTTGTTTTTTCAAAAAGTACACAAATGTAATTCTTTTTAAATGTTTCTCACGCCGTTAATATGCACATTCCGTCGATTTGTTTACATTATTACATTTGTGAGTGGAAGTGCTTTAAACGATTGTAAAAGATGTTTTTCGATAACTCAATAGATTTCTGTGAAAAGTAGCTTCAAATTTCGCATTTACTGTAATGCTTAATCGCCATTTGCTTGAAAACGGCTTCAAATTGTTCAATGAAAATAGCTATTTAGGAAGAGGTTTTACGTTTCTTTAATATTCGTAAAATAATATTTCGGTTCCACTGTAAGGAAACCGAAAAGTTGAGAAAATGTTTAAAAAAAAATTAAAAAATGTACTTCAGGCGACGATCGATGACAGCTAGCAAGAGGATAGGGCAAGTCCGTAAACCCAGCCCATACCAAGGAAATTAGAAAACTTTACTATGAGAAAGTCTGTGCCATTCTGTAGCACCTCTAGTTTCCCATCAGTCTCATTGTTAGGCTCCTTGACTTGCGGGGCTCCTGGCGATCTCCCGGATCTGCCAATGCCTAGCGCCGGTATGGCACATAGCGCAGCAATAAACTATGTGTGTAGGGTTGCATTAAGTTGCCTTTATCAAAGCCGTTCAAGCATGATGAAAAGATATGGGTATAATTATCGTGGGTAGTGCCATAAGTGCTTTGGAAATTGTCGATAAATCCCTGTATTCCACAGCGAGGAGGAGATTTATCTGCGATTTTCCAAAGTACGTATGCTATTTAATAGGACTATTCCATGAATGAAATTACGCCCAATAGAGTTACACACAGCGCCAAATATTGAAAATAACTGAAAGCATGTTAAAATCCTGGCCATGGTCCCCTGGAATAGATATTATTCTACCATCTGAAGAATTAACACTTGATGTTACAAACAAGGGGATCGTGTCTAAATTGAGCACAGGTGTAAGGAAAACTAGAGTTCAAAACTGGGAGAAAAACGGACTTTGTTTCTCTCACAGAACTGAGACTGAACTTTTGGATTTGCTAGTTGAAATGAGCAAGAAATACGCTTTCTTTTCTCCTTCTTCTTCTTTCAAAGGAACCACTAAATTTGATGTGTCGCATTGTGAAATGAAAACGTTTATTTTATTTTTGTTGTTCAGTATGTGTTATGGTAATGCTAGGAACCATCTTGATTGTGATACTGGAATTGGCATACATCACCCAGGAGTAGCAAGAAGAATATCAAGAAATAGATTTGAAGAACTTCTAAGATATTTCCATCTAACAACAATAATCTAATGAAAAGTGACAAATACTTGAAATTTGATCTTTGTGGGCAATGATCAATGAAAGATGGCTGACTTTCTTTACCCAAGATGTGAACTTGTGTGTAGATAAATCTACGGTTCCATATTATGGTCACCATTCCAAAAAAACAACACCTACATGGGAAACCAACACGTTTTAGTTTCAAAATATGGTCACTGTACACTCGGCCATGCTACCTTCTTCAAATGGAACCATATCAGGGAGCTTCTACTAAGAGCAAAAAGTCATATTTTGGTAGAGGTGGATCTGTTGTGCTGAACTTGCTCCAAGAAGCTCCACCCGAGAAGAAAAGAACTGTCTGTTGGTGTATGCCTAAAATTTCCCAAATATTCAATGTCAAAAAAATTGTTAGTTTAACACCATGAAATAATTTATAATTTAAAGTTTAAATATAATTCTTAATTATGAAGTTCAATAGAACCAACAATTGCTCTTGAAAATAATGTCGCCTCCTACCCAATATGAGTAGAGATATTAGCGAAAATAGAACAAATTCATATAAAACAGACCAAAACCAAAAGGAAATCAACATGTCAGCATGAAATTACAAAAAATAAAAAGTTGGGTCGAGGTAGCTGTCTACCTGAAAAAAAATTCTCCCATAAATTTTTATTTAAGAAAGTTCCATAACCCATCTGCAGCATTTACAATACTGTCTTATCAATAAATCACATCCTTTTGGAATGCCCCATCCACAATCAAGTGACAAGAGTACCTAGAAAATGAAAACTTCAATGCGGTATTTTCATCACTAAGTTATCTACAAATAGAAACAATTTTGTAAAACGTTGATATTTTCACAGTATTGTGATGGCATTTAATAATTGCACAAGTTGCTCATGACCTTGTAGTTTATGCAACTTCAAATAAAAATAATTTTTAAAAAAGAATTATATTATTAATTTTTATGGTTTTTGATATATGATGTTTGACATGCATAAATCTGCTGAAAATTCCCAATTCGGGAAAATATATCTGAAGTTCACTCACTAAGGGCTTCACAGTTGATACTTACTTTGAAAAAGATTATTTGCTCAAAAACTAAGAAACATAGCAAGAAACAGTTTGAAGTATTTAAAAGAGATTAAGTCGGAGCACATGACCCAATAAAAATTGAAAAACATGAAATTTCACAATTTTCATCATTTTGAGGTAGACAGCTACCTTAATTTTACTTATATATTTAAGTAATAAGAAATTAACAACTTTACACTTCAAATATCCAACAACTGCTGCACATGAGGAAAGTTTCCTTTACGAGGAACAAATTTGTCTGTTATATTATTTTATTAGAAGGAAGAATTGTACAGACTCCACAAATCATTACTTTTAATCTCTAGATAGCATAGAAGAAATTAAAAGTATATGACTCTTGACTTTGATTTTAGTTAAAATAATTTTTGATCGCCTACTGGTAATTTAGAGATTAATTTGAGGACAAGAAAATTTTCAAACATTTTTGCAGCACTTCAGACACCATTGTTCACCACTGATTTCACAACAGTTACAATAACCAGATACAGTCATTTATAATTGAGATTCTTGAGTAATATTTCTGAAATATGTTAATAAAATCTAAATTTAAGAGCTGCAAAACAACAGTTAATCTAAAGATCTTTTAGTGTACTTTCATTTTGTAACAAAGCAAAATATTGCTGCAATATTATGTTAGGCTATTTTCATACATGCTCAATTTTTTCAATTGAACATGTTTGGAAAAATGTTTGTGAATTATAACTGTCAATATTATAATGATTCTGTGCAATCTTGCTTTCATGGTGAATAAAATGAGATAAATAGTATTTCTATAGTTGAAAAGCCAAATTTGTTTTAAGTAAGTTATAAAGTACATTATTAGTATTTTAAAAAATTATTTTTAAAGTAATCATTTATGTACAAAATAATTTCATCCAATTAATCAACCAGTTCTCTCTCACACATTACAGACTAAAACAATTTCAAAAACATAAAATGAAATTAATATACTAAAACTCACCTATTTTGTAGTTTTGTTGTAGAAGAATATTCATGATTGTTGTAATGTTAAAACACAAATGACTAATTAATATTGCAGCACGAATTTATTTTGAACTTAATTCAAAATTTTTAATAAGTTCTTTATTGAGTTTTACTTTTAAATGATTTGGTTATGCTTCATTCTGCATGCTAACATTCCTTCTGGAGTGAATGTATTCTGTGTATCCTTGACATTATGTGTGTCTGTCAGTGTATCTCCACATGGTGGAACTTATCAGGCAACCCATGACCCTTGATTCATAAAGCCAAAGCAATGAGATATCATGTACCTCCTCAGAATAGTCACCATTTAGATTTATTAATTCATTTTGAAAGTAATTTCTTTAAGTACAATAAATTAAATTGAATTTTTATTAACTAAAATCATATACACTTTTGTACAAAATATAAATTATTGCAGAAATTGCTTCAGATAAAAATTTAAATAATCAAAGAAAGTTATTTTATAATTTTTGAAACAAAAATTATACATTTTTTAGGAGTATCAAATCATGAAAATAATACAAACCACAAAGAACTGGAAATATGAAACTATGACTTTCAAAAAATAACAATAAGGAGAATCAAGCCAAAAATAGTAGCTGTTAAACCAAGGGCCAGCTTTATCTGTAAAAAGAAAAAAAAAAGGGACAAACTCTTCAACTTTCTTCAAATTAAAAAAATTACACCAAAATAATACACATTTGCCATTTTTTAACCTGCTTTCCTTACTCTGAAATGTATTTCATGATCTTATCTAAAATTCCTTTGCCAATATGATTTTAAGATAAATGTACATGATTCTTTTCAAAAATGAGACTAAAATGACTATTTGTATGATATACATTTAAATTTTATAGATTTTTCATTTTAGCCAATTATATTCCATTCAATTATTAATACGTTATAAAAAAAATACTCTAAACCAATTGGCTGTCATTGAATTCACAGCTACGTACAATGTTTATGAAATCTTCATTTCAATTTCAGAAGAGTAAAATAAAGCAAGGAACTTGTTGTCCGTTAAGTTTTTGCTAAAAATAATATAAAATACTGATAATTTGGAAAAAAGATTTTCTCATAATTTTATTTTTTAAACAATTAACATGCAAGAAGAGAGTAAATCACTCATTCTTGGAAATAAATTTGAATATTTTATTTCTCTCATATTTATTTTGCTCATTTTCATACTATTTAGGTTTTGTCTCATTATTTGTACAGGAATATTATTGGTACTCTATTATTTGAAGTGTAACGGTACCTTTCGGCATCGCCGACGTTTTCTTATAGCTCTTGTTCGGGCTTTCTCAAGTTTAACTGCAGTTGTTTCAGTATATACTTCTGATTTTTCTATTAAGTATCGAATACAATTCATTTTCTCTCCCTGTTAAATAAAAATAATGAATATTCAAATGTGGATTTGATTTTGGGTATACCAAGAATCACATAGCCTTGCATTTACTTGAGTTTCAACATGAAGTGCTAATTCTACAAATAAGTCTCTTATTTCTTGAATGGAAGCTTCAATCCTTTGGAACTGCTCATGACGACTAGATATAATGTTCAATTTAAGTTGAGCCTCCAGTGTGTCTGCAATTATCTGAAAAAGTTCATTTCATTAGTTAAAAAAAAAGGATTCTTGAAATGAGGTGTATGTGAAAATGTGATCCTTAAAATCTTATATTTTGGCCTTACATTATCCACAAATATGGAAGCATCCTTCTCTAGTAATTCATGGAATTCACGTTCACGATTACCTGAAATCCATAACAAGTGAGCACCTTTCCAGAACATTAAAAAATGGTAACATTAATTAAATTAATTTTTGATGTTCGATGATTTTCATGTTTTTAAGAGATTTACTTTTTAGGGGATATATTAATGAATAGAAATGTCAGTTTGTGGAAATAAAAATCATTGTTACTGTGCACTGTATTACACCTTAGTTTTTGATACAGTAACATCACTGATTTAATATCAAAATTTAAATACTTTACACCATATATTATAGAGAAAACTCACTAATTATATTTTATCTACAAAAACTATTTTGCCACCAACAGCAATATTATTGAGTCATTTTTCTTTGTTCAAGTAAAAAATAAGAATTGAACTCATGTTGCTAACATAGAAATACAAAATAGAGAATAATGATAGGTCAGTAACAGAAGGAAACACATTATCATAGGTGTCTACTATCACAATCAAATGGTAGAATTACTTTTTAAAGGAAACTCTTCAATGAAAAACTGGGTATCATAATCTCTTAAGCATATAGGCTTAATTCTTCAATAATCTGATATTTAGTACAAAACAAGTAAAATCAAACAAAGTAAATTAATTCATATCCGTTCATTATCACATTCTCAAAATGTTCTTGCCTTCATTCTCATCAATACTCTCTTCATTAATTTGAAAGAAATTCTACAATATATCAAAGTTACTGGAAAAATGGAAAAAAGTGCTTCATAAATACTTGTACATGCATCATTTTAATAATAACTTACTTATTGCAACCTGCCGCTTCATTATGGCTGCACATCTATCATTGTGGGTAGCGAGCATATTCAGGTAATCTTGTGTCAGTCTTGCCAGAATTTCATGGAGTGAGTTCATCTGGATTACCTGAATTCGATGAAGCATTTGTGCTGGCATCTTTTCATTTTTAATTGAGATTTCCAGATCTATGAGATAATTATGACTACATTTATAATTAATTATGGTATATTTATAATTTTACTAAATTAAAAAGTATCTTTATTTATTTTACTGTCTATATTTTTCTAAATATAAATTATTAAAAATAGAGATATTTAAATTAGTCAGTCCTTTTTTTTTCTAAAACAACTTTCAGTATGTTTAAGGATGAAGCTTGGTAAAATATGTAATGGTACTCACTTTCGAGTTTACTTTTGACATTGCGTATTGTGTTGTTCACTATACTTTGCCTCTCAGCTACTTCTGAATTTTTCTCTAAGCAGAAATAATACATTAAACACATATGACAAATATATAATTACAAAAAAAAATTATGGGATTTGTCATGAGTAACAAACTTTTTTAAAGAGCTAATATTCAAAAATGAATCTTACTTTCATGTGCTCCTGGCATACCAAGAATTATTCCAAATAAAGTCCTGATTTCAGTAGTGTTCACACGAATATTGTCCAACATGTCATGAATAGCTTCTACCTGTTAGAGATCCATCCCATAATTTATTTTTGACAAGTATGGAATAAAATGTTATGTACACTTTTTAATACAGTCTTTAATTAATGTTTCAGGAAAATATTATTAATTCTTCCTTACTTTCATTTAAGAAATTATATTTTTCAATACATTATTTTTACAATAATGTAATGTTTCTTGGTTAAATGTTCTATTCTTCTTACCTCTTTGAGAAATGAGTGAATGTCTTGTGCCAAGTCATCACTAAACACAATAACAGAGTCATGGCGATCATCATATCGGGAAAACTGAAATATAACCAAGTCAATCCATTTTTGTAGTTAAGTGCAAGAAAATAATTCATAGCAGGAGCACATGTATTGCTTCTCCTTTACTTTTGGAATCAATAATGTTTTATTCATTATTAAAACTGAACATTTCTTGAATTAATTGAAATGAATCAAAAGAATCAGCAAATTCACCTAGTCCTCCTTTTAAAAGTTTATGTTCATATGTTTATTTCCTTTCTGATAAAAAGCCCAATTTTATTCTCATAAAAAATTGTCACAACAACACATAGCTCTTTAGAAGCTACATATTTTATATACTCTGATAGAATCTGAATATATAGTTTATTTATAGTGTAAAAAGTTTTTGTATTTAGAAAGGAAACAATAACTTCCAAATTATGTCCTTATTTAATTGCTAATATCTCTAATCTCCTAATTTAATTTCTAATACATCTAATCTCCTTATATAACTCCTAATATCTCTAATCCCCTTATTTAATTCCTAATATATCTAATCTCCCAATTTTATGCTTCATTCTTGTTCTATCTTCTTATTAAATTATATTATTATTATCATCATAATAATAATATCTAGAATTAAGCATTATTAATACCCTGTGTAATGATGTGAACTCCATAGTTAAATTATATAACAAAAGGAATCCAGTTGGTACTCATTTAACAACAAATTAAATTAACAATGTAATTAAACCTTTTAATTATATTAAGCTCATTAAATTAATATTAATACTATACAGGTAATTAATCTATAGAAACTTACTGCTTTAAGTTCCTTGAGTCTGTCCCTAATCATGATTGATCCAGCTGCTAGGCTGGACAGGTGTCACAAAACTGCTGAACGCTGATCAATGTTTATCAGGTGATAGATAAGAGAAATGCAAACAGAAAAATTGAGGCAACTACTGCACTTGCTCCATGGCTGCAGAGCTAGACACTTGTTTGCTAACCACAGGTGTATCAGCACTCTGATTAGAGTTCTTTGACCAGCAAGAATCCAAGAAATATTTCATTTTTATTCCCTTTACAAAGAAGGAGTATCATAAAATGAAAATCACTTTCATGTGCTAAACTCTTTCTCTCTCTTTTTTTTAAATAGCTTAAATGACAAATTTGTAACCATTGTACAATTTACTTCAAAGAAATACATTATATTATTGCATCTGCAAATGTATTCTCTATCCATTTACATCAATGAATAAAAGAATATTTGTAATAAAAAAAATTAAAAAAGAAGTAGAAAAATTGTTGTTGAGAGATCCTGGGAGAGGGCACCAAGTCAATAATTTTTACCAAATTATTCTAATGTCTAATCAATTACCACATATTGATCACATTTCATCCAAAATTATATTCCCATTATGAATATACAGTTTTTAAATTTCAACCTAACATTCTTTTAAATATTTTAAAAATAATCATAGGCGACAAACTGAAAATGCCTCTTCCCCAAAATACTTTTGGGATCTGACCCAATATTAATTCAAATTTACATCAGTGGCAGTTTAAGATTTCAAAAAGGATGCTAGGATGCTTCACAAAAAATTTGGCAGGAAAGAACAATAATCTTCTACAACAAATGCAGCTGCCTATAAGACTGTCGATACTTGTATAGACAGGAAAGTTTCCCAAGATATACCGTGATAAGTGGCATTAACTCAGTCATAGAGCATTCTTTTTTCTTAAATTTTTGTAAACTACCTGTATAATTCTCTTCTTGTATCTGCTTTACAGTTAATGCACAAAAAATGTAAAGTGATTATGATTCATTAAAGTAATTATATCAATGAAAGAAATGTGCATATTATCTTAACTAAATTCTATATTTATATTGTGAACATTTTTTGTTGAAGCACAAACTGACACAAATTGCCTATTATTTATACAGAAGGCACAGAATTTATTATTGTAACAACTGCTTCAGCCCATGACCTATTTGTTCAAAAGAATTAACTTCGTTACATGCAGAGAATCTATGTAAGGATTACAATTCAGAACTTTTAATTTTGTGTCAATCTCAAAAAATTTTGGTTTTAAATGTTTGAGTTTATGATTCACAATCAACCCATATTAATAAAAGCGTTACATTTCAATTGTGCCTAGAGAGAGTTATCAGTCTATTTTACAAAATTACTGCCACATTTCATTTCAAAATAACCATTTAAAATTCCATCAATGCCCAGCATCCTTTCAGGACACTATTTTATGTAACTTGCAGAATTGAAATAAACAATGTTTATGTACAATATCCTCAAAAAATAAAATACTAGCTCATATCCAATAAAAATTACATTCTGAAAACATGTAGGTGATACAACTTCGATTTCATAAACAAACTCACAATTACGTAATTAATTGAAACTGACATCAAGGGTTATAATAACTGTTAATTTTAGGTATGATAGATCTAAGTAAATTCGATTGAAAAACAATTTATAGGTGACTTTCTGATATAAGTGATCCAATTTAAAAATTTATTATTCATGATTCAAGTCTTGAAAGGAAAGGAATTGATCATTATTCTTATATATGATTACTATGATAACAATGTTGAATGGTCAATTAATATCAATTAAATCCACAACATTATTAGCAGTTGTAGTCAACATTGAAAATATTTCAAGTGTGAATTTTCTACATTAGTTTAGAAATGAAAAACAGGGTCACAGTATTTCAGCAATCAATTATTGTGTTATGACTACACTGCAAACTCCCGGCAGCTCAGGAGGAATTTAACTCTGCTTCTTTTGTCTACTTGATCCAGAGGTGGATCCAGTTGATCATTTGGGGGGGATCATCCTAGATTTTTGTTAAATAATAAACATATTTGTTATTATTTTGTATATTATATATATACTGCAGATATGATACTATACAATGTTATTTTTTAAATAATAACATAATTCGAACATAAAGAAATATTTAAATCAATTTTGCCAAATAAAAGAAAGTAAACAAAACTCTAGGCCTTTTGGAAAGGGGGGGCATAGACCCCCTTCGATCCGTCAGTGACTTGACCACTTAAAAATCGTACATCTAGCTAGCTAGAGATCTTGGACCAGAGAAAAGATTTTAGACCCTTTATATACTGCCACTTTATGAAATATCTACATGATCCCAACAATTTTATTCACAATCAAAACATTTTAGACTTGATGGATTATTGAATGACAATGAACCATGTAAAATTAATAATGTTTCAAATGGATGAACTATCAGAAAACAATAGAAAATTTATTTATGACTCCTGCTCTTTTCCAGTTTTGTTCATCAAAAATGTCTTAAAGACTGATCAAGTTCTAGTGCACTGGGAATGAACGAGATATCCTTACTGTTGCAAAACACTTTACTTCTAATTCAATATAATCTTATTAACTCCCTGAATTCAACTTCTGTCTTATTAATTTCTGCATCATTCAACAATATCTATATTAGTACAAGTTGTTACTAATTTCCAACACATGCAGAAATTGGGAGAAAACTAAATGCCTCCAGTCATGTGAGAGTTGTCAATGGTTTTGTTACATACTCAGGAACTAGAGGAAAAATACAAAAACATTTATATTCCAAACCATGCAGAAATTTAGAAAAAATCCAATGTGTACAAAAATTGAAAGGAAACTATGCAGCCTCCAACCATGTAAGAAATAGTAGGAGTCTCCGTAGATATCCAAAAACTCAGGGAAAATCCAAAAACAATCAAACAGTTTTGTCATCTAAAAAACGCTAATATTTGATTGTGTTATTTCACCTAGTCTCACACTGCTCATTCGATGTGTATTCTCACATTCAGTACAACTCACCTTTTAACATGGTCAACATCTTGTGACACCAAGGCTTCAAGGGAGAGTCCACCTGCCATTAAATATTTGCTATTCACACCCTGTGTGACGTAACAGCAATTTTTTTATACTCTTGATATGTAAGAAACTGTTGTATAGAGTAACCTTAAGTTTTCATGAAGTCTGTTTTTATTAAAATATTTAATTTTTTGCAGTTTTATACGAGAGTATTTTATTTGTTGTTCTCAATCGGAGCGCTAACTACTTTATGGAAAACTAAATTGTGAGGTTTTGTTAAGCACTGTTTTTGCTGCTGCAAATCACTAGTGTGAAATCATTTCGAAAGAGAAAATGTAATATAATTCACTAAGTAATTCAGCTGAAAAATCTTTTTATTGACTTAAAGGCCATGTCATCACGTTAGTCATTAACTCTTGGATTTCAGCAAAAGCCATGAAATTAAGTATAATAGGTCATGATTTTAAAATGAAAAACAACATATATGTATTTCATTCTAAACATGTATAGCTCGAATGAGTAAAGTTCCTGTTCATAAACAAAAAATAAATACGCAAAATTCTTTTTCCGAAGGTTTTCATTAATTCAGGGTGAACACTTATTTTTTAAATAAATTTCCCAGACTTTTCCTGGTTTTTCAAAGCATTTTAAAAATTTTTCACTGATAAGATTTGTAGAGTACTAATCTCTATTTAAAGAAAATATTAAAGCAAGTTTGAAAATAATTTGTCAGCTCTCTGATTTCGCCATGAAAAATTACAAATTTAAAAAAACTCCACAAATAGAAATTGAAAAAACAAATAATAATAATGTACTATCTTTTAGGAATAACATCTAATTTTATAACCATATCAATATTTTCCCTGACTTGTAATGATCCTTCCACAAATTTCCTTATTTTTCCTGAGCAATGAAATCCCCAGATTTTCTCTGGTTTTCCAAAAAGTGGCAACCCTATAAATTCTTGCAGCCAGTGGTGGCTGGTCTGTAAATTCTGTGACACTGCAACACACTAGTCATTCTCTTAAATAAATAAAACAATTTTGTTTCAAAATATCATATTTTTTATTTAATTCACTGTTAATAATGCTGGTGAAATGCTTAATGATTGCAGAGATACACTTTGATTTTTCTAAACATGTGCAGCTATGTCCGTAGAGGACTGGTATCTGGCATGTGCTGTTTTGAACAGAAAGCCCGATGGATGCTGGAAAAGCTTAGGTAAGACACTGTTAACAGTATACAGCTCATTTTCAGCATCAGCTGCCACTGCTTCCATCACACGAGAAGAATCATTTTAATTTGTATTGAAAATATATGACTTCCAAACATAAGAGATTTAATTTGACTTGGAAAATTAATGTGTCTGGGAAAATTTTCACGCCATTCACATATTAATTTACAACATAATATTCATCGTGCTATGTACAGCCAAGACTTTTGTTAGGAGCTGACACCTTTAGTGGATGGGCACTAAGTTGTCAAGTTTTAATATACAAATATAGACACACACACATAATCTTATTTATTTTCATATTTATCTTATTTATTTTATACATCTGTGTGTGTGTGTGAATTTTATTTCTTAGTTATATTTTGTGTGTTTATTTCATTTTTGTACTTCTTACCAATTTCTAGGTCTGGCACCACCGTCCATATCTGGCCTATCCTGGGTACACTCATGATTATGTGCAATATGGTAAATTAATAAAGTGAAAACATAAGAGCCTAAATTAAAATAGACAAATTAAAGAAAGCTTGTAAGAACATTTCTCTTTTATTAACAGTTGAGATTTACAAATTCATAGTATGATTGCTGAAAATAATTTGGAAATATACACAAATTATTACAGAAATTTATTTTTCATGTTGCTTGCATTTGTTTGGCAGTTTCAGTTTCTGGAAGATACAAGGACTCATAACTTTTTGTACCTATACATGCACTGTCAAAAGAAATTACTTGTTATCAGAGAAATTATTCTGGTAGAAAATTGAGATTCACTCTTGCTGCATAATTTTTTTAAAATAAATAAAGTTTATTCTTAGTTTCACAACAATCTCATAAACAATACTGTTTGTATCATATTCAACAAAACATTTTTTTTCTTTCTGAATGTGTTAGTTACAATAATACTTTTGATATGTTCAGTTTTCAACTTATACTCTTTGCTGTAAACATTTTATACATAATTACAAATGCAATGTAGATCTAGGTTATCAATACTATTTCTCAGAAGACAATTCTATGCTCATGTTTTTTTGCACTTTTGATCCCAAGATGAAGGCAATTATTTTTGGAGCATTTGTAAAACTATATCACCATGTACAGTTGCAACTCAGTCTCAAGAAATAAGAAAGTGCAGGAAATGAGCTGTCACAACAGTTAAGTCAATCCATGGTTACGCATTTTGGAATTTCATTGACCCTAGCTTTTGTGGCGATTGGCAGTGAATTGTTGTCCACGCTTCCACTCAGCAGAGGCAAGGTATTCTACAACATGATTGTGATTTGTCTCCTTTGCTAATTGGGCTGCAGTAGCTCCTTCTTGGTTACGTAAATTAGGGTCTGCTCCAGCAGCCATGAGTTGCTTTACAGCTGAAAGTTGTCCAAACAAAGCAGCAGCGTGGAGAGCACTTTCACCATTCTGCAAAACAAAGCAGATTCAGATTAACATTTTAATAACCATTTGCAATATTTAGTTTGAAAAATAACTTGGCATAGGTGCTGATGGAGGAGTTCTTATTTTTTCTGTTGTAGAAGTATTATGACTCAAGAAACAATGGAGATATTTCAATCAAATAACATCATTTTTATGTAACACCAATAACCACCAGATGTAGCATTTCTTCACAAATCAGAGAGAATCTATTTACTCAAAATATGAGTCCAATCTGAGGAACTGATTGCATGAATAATGTTAAATAGTGTTTGATACTTTTGTATTTTTGTACATTGTATCATTGAATATTAATAAGGAAAGATAATGGTTCGATGACTCCAAGGTCTAAACAAAACTCACTCAAGCTGACACAATAAACAGATAACCTTCTTAAATCTTATTTTCCTTTCCTTGAAAAAGAATAAATAAGTTTGTAGGGATATGGAAAAATGACAGTTTTACACACCACCACTACAAACTTCAATGTTTTCGAGGCAGATGGCCAGAGGAGTGTGCTGCCTAAAGCAAGAGGGGTGGAGGACAAAATTTCTATGTCAGCGTGGGCTCCTTTTTCCATTAAACTGTTTTTATTTAATGACATTTTTGTAATAAATAAATGAACCATTCTACAAGGAGAAGGAAACTGTATATTTAATGATACCTTAAATTATTACCTAAATGCCTAACACTTAAATGATACCTAAAATGTATACCTAATACCTTAATCATATGATACCTAAATACAAATTATTTTATGTTGAACCATTTACAGGGTTGCCAGATGATTTGAAGAGCTTCTTTTCCAAATAGTGTCATGTCTCGACTTCCCAAAGTATAGGTTTAAAAACAAGGGGGATCAGGAATTGATACCCCCACCGCTACCCCTCCAGGAAATAGAATAACAATTCTCTTTGTGGATGATACAAATTCTTTGCAATAAAGAAACAGTAAATACTGCAGATGTTTCAAACTGGTTTCATAATGATAGATTAATAGTAAATGAAAAGAAAATGGTTTCAATGCAGTTTTCTATTTCACATAGACAATTATATACTCCATTGAAAATTAACAACTGAGCCATTGACTGAAATTAAGACATGAACATTTTTGGGTGTCTCAATTCATTCAAACCTCAAATAGAATATCAACATCCATTTCAATGCATTAAACACAAAATTATGTTCATTATGCTGCATGTTCAGAATTCTTTCCAATTCAGTCAGTCTTCATACTATTCGTGTATATTTCATGAATGTTCATTCCCGTCTACAATGTATCAAAATATTCTGGGGAAACACATCCAATAGCTTCCAGACTTTTGGTTAGAGAGAGAATTGAATGAATAAAAGGCAAATTCCATCCACGTACTATAATTCTTGTAATCCTCTCTTTTTATTAAGCTATGAATTCTACTTTTGCTGTGCATCTTGGTTTATGAATCAGTGTTTTTTGTCAAAAATGACTTATTATTGAAGGGTGGGAACATATTTTCACAGAATACAGATGTCTGTATCTATAACACTTGGTGTATACTTCGATTTTTCTACAGTAGCCAATGACATTAGGTCTTTGTTACACTTCCTCCCTTACAATATGAATATTTTTAATTAACTCACGATGTCCTTTTCAAATTTTCATGGCCTCAGAAATGTGCTTACCACTGTTAAAAAGATTAATTTTATAAAGCAAGAGGTGTAACAAAGACCTAATGTCATCACCCACTAATGAAAAATCAAAGTATAGTAATAAATTATATTCATCAGATGTTAGTATCTAGAGTTCACTACAAAAAATGCACATACAATACATGTAAACAGATTGCCAGATGACATTAAACAATTAAAATTGATACACCAAGTTTAAGTGCCAAGTAAAATCTTTTCTGCTGCATAACTGTTTCTATATAATCAGAGACTATACCAAGCATCAAAAAGGAAAGTAATATTGATTTTAACAATGATATTTAATGAATTAGTTATCATTTGGACTGTATAATTTTGAAATATTAAATATGCCTGCAACAAGAATTGAACCTCCACTTCTTGTTCAATGACCCCTGCCTTAATCAGGTTTTTCATCCAATTTCACAAATCCTTTGAGACAATGGATGTCCCCTTGCCTATCTTCAGGACATAAATGTAGCTTCACTTTCTGAGCACGTTTTCTAACATTCGATGAGTAATATAGTTATTCAACTTAATGTTATCCTGGTTATTGTGACAGTAGTCAATTCCTTGAAGAAGAGCACAAAGAAGAATAACAGCCAAAAAATGTAGCCCCCCCCCCCGAAATAGTTTTCATTACATGGGAGCTAATATTTTTTCCCGGCGCCGATTCAAAAACTAAATACCCCCCTCAACAAATTTTGCCCAACTATAAAAAACATGCTAAAAACTAATTGAAGTAACTTTATTAATCATAATCATAAAATCATAATCATAATTAATCATAATCATAAAATACAGAAGTGAGCAATTGAAATAAAAAAACAAACATGGGTTAGCAGCATATATCTTGAGAAAACAAATTTTTACATTTTTGATTAGTTTAGTAAAATCCTATAAGAAAATGCCAAAATTAATTCCAAGCAAGCTTTTGATTAACAAGATTAATATCTTAAATTTCATCAAGTTGTTAAGTTGTAAATATTTTTCTGTTAGATTATATAAGTCTGTCCTTGTTTACATTGACTTTTTACCTCATTTTAAATTAAACTGATAGCTTTAGAACCTTCAGAAATAGTGGATAGTATCTTTGCATAAATAAAAAGAAATATATTGAATGAAATTGCATTAGATATTTGTGGAAAAGAATAGTTTTAGTTAGAAATAGGAATGAATATTTTGAGAGGGGACCCTGGGAAGGGCTCACCGCATATGACATTTGAACCCTAGAACCTTTCTTTATGTTCTAAAAAAATGTTTCAAATTTCATATATTAAAACCCAGAATAGACCCCCACAACTTTAAATGAAGCAATAAATAACTAGGGGAATGGTATATCAAATTACAATATTAGAAAAATTCTTTGCGTTTTCATAATAAAATAAATAATTCAACCTTTATACTAGTCCATTTATAGTAATAAACAATTTTTTTCAGAAGGGGCCTTTAAAGTGTGTTCAGTTAGACCCAAAAAAAATTGCTTTTGGGGATCCCCTTGTGGCTGAGGACCCCAGGTAATTGCACCTGTCGAGCCGGCAGCTGTTACACCACTGGTCTTAATTACAGCAAGGGTGGTTCCAGAGCTTTTACTTTTTCGCTACCACTGCCGTGGTAGAGTGAAAGTTGTGTAATGCTCTGCAAAAAAACGGCGAATTTTCGGCAAAAAACTCTTATCACAGGACCCTGGCGACGAAACTGTGGATAAATCCATATGATAAATTTAGAAAAAGGAACTCTAACACGTGGTGTAGCCAGTATCCATGTTTTGTGGGACCTTGATACCGTAAAATCGATTGTCGGCAAAACGTCTGTCCATCTGTGAACCTGTGGACAACGCTAGCGGCTAAACCGTTCCGGCGATTTTCTCCAAAATTTAAGTAGTATATGATTTATTCAAAATGATTCAAAACTTAAGTAGTATTGATTCAAAACTTAAGTAGTATATGATTTAGTGTAGGGATCACAGAATTTTGAAAATGTGCACACAATTCACTTTTCCCCATAGCCCGTCATACGCAGTTTTTAACTGTTTTTTGACGTAAATAAATAAATAAATAAATTGATATTCCCCAATCGATCTGACTTATGTCGCGGCCCTTGAATTTGAAACCGATATTTTAATTTTTGGGGGTACTTTACATGAAGCCTCTGGGACATTTTCCAAATTTTCCAAAAAAATTGTTCAATTGTTTTTGATTAATTTTTTTTGTTGGATAGAGTAAAGAACGTTTATGAGAATGGTGCAGGTCTCATTTTCGTTGAAAATTCTAACTTTTCGAAAACCGCAAAAATAAAAAAATTAAATAAAATATCGGCGTCTTCCTGCAACTAAAGTATTAAAGATAGAGATTTTGACCTTTAATAAAACATGTTCCTTAAAGATAGATTTTGAAATAAGGTCATGAACAATTTTTCGAACGTTTGAGTATTTTTCGCGTGATTTTGCGTGAAATATAGGCAATTTTTAATTTTTGTTAACAATTTTTTCTCAAAAACGGCTCCATCGTTTAACATGAAATGTTGTTGGTGACTAGTCTCAAGGACGTATAAGAGATACGGGGATTTTTCGAAAATTGAAAAAAATTCTACATTTTTTGGCGTCTTCCTACAATTACAATTATGAAGATACACTTTTTTCTTAATGAAATGTGTTAATTAAAAACAGATATTCATACAAGGTCATGTTGAATTTTTTGAAAATATTAGTATTTTTGTGTAATTTAGCGACAAAGTCGCTCGCACCCAAATAACTGCGCTTCGTGTACGTCACGCTTCGTGAACAGAATGATTGTGACGCTAGGCAGTATGATGGATCCTATGTAAGTTAGAATTTGTATATTATTTCATACTTCTTTGTTTGTTTCTTCCTCGAGCTTTTGTTATAAGATTTAAAATTAATCTTTTAGAAATTATTTAAAACCTATTTTAAATTGAGCCACTCCTTTAATTGAGTTAAATGTGGAAACGAATAAATGATTTCTCTTTGCTTAATAAGCTGTGGGAATGAAAAGTAATGCATGTAAAAACCGAGTAATTTTGATGAATATTATATTGATAATTGATTATTTATTGAATATTATATTGATGAATTTTGATGAATATTATATTTAATTATTATATTTTTCTATCCATTTTCATTTTCTTGCTAGTGGTATCAATAATGCTAATTGGTAAAATATGTATCCCATACGAATTAGTAGTCATTGTTACTTGTAACCCATTGTAGTAACGCCGCACTGATAACAGAAGGCGATAATGACTGCTGTCTTTTCTTCCGCGTTAATATAAAGATAAACAAATAATTTTACGGCTAATTCGTATTTACGGCTAAAATACGCATTGTGCATCGTTGGTACATTTATGTAGAACGTGTACTGAATTCATTGCAGAAAGCTGTTTTCGTTTCAGCATTTGAATTTTAAAAAATATATGTATTTTTCACTCTTCGTTTGTTTAAGAATTTTTTAAATGGTAGTTGAAGTGTGAGACAGAAATTGTCATATTATAATATTAAATAGCTATTAACAATATCGCGAGAATGTACGTGCTGTTGTAGCACCTCTAGTTTATACATGATTAAGATTTTGAATCCATTTTCTCTGCAAACAAGCCTCTGATAAGCTTTCATTGCTTTCAATATTTAACAGTACAAAGAAGAAAGTAAGGGAAATTTATGGAATCTGGAGAACATGAAATTAGCAATTACCGTCGTACTTAACGATTACACTTACCGGCAAGAGTCCTAAGTTGGGTTTGTACTTAAGGAGTTCTTCGATAACGGCAGTGTGTCCTTTGTGAGCAGCTTTGAAAATAGGCGTTGCACCATCCTGGAAGACACGAGAACCACAATAAAGAAATGCATTTCTTCAAACATAAAAATAACTATCTCAGCACAACATGGATCCTCGGTTTTAAAGAAAAATTAGAATATTTCCACCATCTCTCCTCAATTTAATTTTCTCTTTGTAATTTTATTATTTTTTATGTATGTAACAAGACAGTGAGCGTAACCTTTAGTGTCCTTGTGATTTGCTTATACCGAGCTAGCCTCCTACGCCGCGAGTTTCGGGAATAATGGTCAGTCCTCTTTTAATCCATTCACATTTGTATCGAGACAGACCCCTCCTATCCTCAACTGTTGGAGAGATTGATTGATTAGTGATTCCGGACCCACCAAGTGCTAAGATCTTTAATCCCGTAAGTGTAGTGCATGTTTTGTCGCTGGAGGAGGGGCATGTGTAGTGCATCTTCCCCCGCTGGATGGCGAGATTTGGCGCCAACCTGCTGTCGGCTTGCGGGGTTTTCCCCAATCAGCTATCTCCCATCTGTGGGGCACCGCCCCAGTCGGAAAAAGCTTTGACTCCCGACGTGTGTGCTAGTGTAGTGTATGTAAGTGTGTGTGCGTGTAAGTATGGGGTGAGGATAGGACAAGGAATGGAAAGGAATGATCGCGCGTGGTCTTTGACCCATTTGTTAGGGTATTACTCCAGCATTCGCCTGGTGCTGGCTGGAGAAACCATGGAATCAGAGCAGTCGGCCGCTAGAATTCTTCCCGAGACAGTAGTTGAATTCGACTTAGCTATCCAGCTAAGTATTAAAAATCCTGCCGCTGTCGGGACCCGAACTCTAGGACCTCCCGGTCAGAGGCTCTGCAGTGACATAAATTGATCCCCTGAGCCACCAAAACCGGTCGGCTGTTGGAGGCAGCCCTTAGGTCCCCGGGAATTCTTGCCAAGACGTTCATTTCTTTCTGTATTCAGAATTCAACTATTGTTGAATACTATAGTATATGGCTTAGGGTATGGATAACAGAATTATGAAAACGTGCACAAAATTCACTTCTCCCCGTGGCACGTTATACACAGTTTTTAACTGTTTTAATGTAAAATAAATAAAAAAGATTTATAAATTTCGTTTCTTATACGAAGGTTATATTTCGAAATGTATTGAACAGTTCAACACCAGTGATCTCGCTTAAACGGACGCGGTTGGATTTTGTAAACCGAGGCGTCAGATGATGTTTAGGCTTATTCTAACAATGCGCCTAGGTTTACAAACCGCATCCGTTTGTAATGTGTAATGAATTTGTGATGTGTATTGATCTAGTAACGCAAAATAATATTTTAATGTGTAATTGAACTCAGTGTACTTAAATATGCTACGTATTTAAGATGTGCCTCTCACTTCTACGGAAGACACGCTTCACAAGATGAAGTTGCTCATGCACAACAATAAAGTTCGTTGCCATCTTATCTGACAAGTAATATTGAATATTTTCCGTTGCCAACCTGTCAAATAGTATTTTTATAATTTCCATGTTTCCATTCATAACATTGTTTGTATTTTGGATATTGTTTGATGACAACCTGCCAAGTGATATCGGAAGGTTTTTCATGTGACTGCGAAGAGTTGCTACTTTTTATTAGAGTAGGAAGTAGCGTCCGGCGATAACTGGCGGACGCACTGTAACATAAATCTGAGGATGCAGAATCGACAGCGGTACCTCGCCATTCAGGCGGCATGGGTCGAATCTCAAGTTGGACCACACGCTTCGCGGAATCAGTAGTATAACGGTCAGCGTACCGGACTGTTGTACCCGAGATTGCGGGTTCAAAACCGATCGAAGCCGTGGATTTTTAAGGGCGAAAAAATCCTTCGGTCGCCTTCCTTCGGAGAGCAAGTAACGCCGGCAGTCCCATGTAGTAGATTTACTGCATGTAAAAGACTCTCAAGCCTAAAAGAAGCCTCTGAGCCAACTTCAAAGCGCCTGTTTCGTCACCCAATATAATACTTCCTTTCTCCGCTAGATGGTGAAAGGAGCGTAGCGAAATTTGCGTGGTCCGACGGAAGGGCGGGACTGATGGCCTGAGTCTCGCCACGTAAAATAACAAGGCATTAACAACAACCGTACTCGGGGGTTGAAGCGCCCCTTTGACAATAGCTCTCCCCTGAGGAGTCCGCACGTGCGTCCAACCAAGCACCGCCACTCGAGAGTGTATTACCGCGCAACTTTCCTTGAACGATGACCTTCCTTCCCCCTCCCTACAGCAATATACAGTTGAACATCAAAGCTCGCAGCGAGCACTGATGACTAGAGACCGGATTTTTATGTAATTACATATTTTTTGTCTTTTTACTTACAGTTCCTGAAACTGTAATCTTGGGCGAATCGTCGCTCTCGTAACACAATATCCAATTTTTTCGTTACAAATTTTTACATATTTAGTACTATATAACATATTTTACATATTTTGTTACTTTCACAAAATATTTTTATTCTATCGATTTTCTTCAATTTTTTACATATTCTTTGATGAAAAGTATTTAAAAAATCAGCATTTTCCCCTACATTATTGGTGAAATGTAAGCGTGAAAGTATCATTGACGCCGCGCTTCGTGATCTTTTACCTTAAATTTCAAGACACTTTGGCGATCGCCGACTTTTATCACTTCAATGAGAATGTTGCACGCTACAGTGATTGTTTGCTGGTCGTAGATATCACCAGTTTGTAGGATAGCTTCTATTACGTCTTGTCTGGATCAAGATGCATATAACATTACATAAATGTACCTTGGTCTGGCTTTCAATTATAATGAAGGATATGGTCCTGGATTACAATAGATAAAGCTTTTACTTCTGATGGGAAGTTGTATGATGCAAAGTGTGTGTCAACTTGTGCTCTCCTAATGATTTTGAAAAGTTTGTATTATTTTTTTAATTTGTTTAGAAAAAGTTATAAACGTAAATTAGTAATGTGTAAATGTGTTTTATAATTGGACTATTTTATTATTACATATTATATTAGTTTTTACATATTTATTACATATTCTTACTGGTTTCATTACATACTCCTGGTCGTATTTTTCTAAACGATATCTAAAGAAATGGCCAAAGTAGATTCAGATCCATCGCAGGAGATACCTCGAACTCCTGGGAAAATTAGAACTCAATTTATTGTTGTTGTTGCGAAGGCATGACTGATATCCCAGAGTTTGGCATTCCTTCATAAAATCTAGTGGCAGAAGTTGTAACTACGTACTATGAACTACAGAAAATGTACTATACGCTCTCCACATGTCACTTGCCATCATGGAGATGTTAGGTTCGGGCATCACGGAGCTGTTAGGTTGTAAGTGATATTCGCACTTACTCCTGCGTCTACAATTGACGCAACGTGTCTCCAAGCCCTTGGGGCACGTCGAGCGCTTTGCGCTTTAGGAGTAATCCTGCATTAATTACAATGCATTTAATTTTGGAGTAATCCTCCGTTAATATTATGTCCGTCACGTCTCGTCGCAGTCAGTTGTCAAAGCGGACCGCCAGGTAGCATCTCCGCGTACACGCCTCCCACCACGCGCTCCTGCGTCACTACCCAGCGGCCAGGATTGGGAAGGAATAAGGATAAGGGGAGGGTTTAGGACACTTCACAGGGTCAGACTAGCCCTTGTGAAGCAGCCAACCTCATTTTGTTGGAACAAATATCACATGAGATTCGACCGGAATCGAACTCGGACCTCCTTGGTGAAACGCGAGCGACTTCGCTCTGCGCCACGCGATGGCCACATTTTCTTTCTTATTACAGACTTTGCCTAAAAAAGGAGTTGAGTGCTTCTTACTCCCCTCGCTTCTTACTCCCCCTTCTTACTTCCATCGTACATACTCCAGTACCGTTGCCTCAGATTAGCCGAGAACTTAGTTTTTAGGGAGCCCACATTAAAATAAATATTTGTGACGCCGCCCACTGTCTACCTACGGCCAGGGTGGCCGGTGGCGTATCACGTTATTTGCTCCTTAGCGGCCTAATGGGTTAAGAAGTACATAACGCTCCAGGTCTGACTCACATGTCGCACCGCGTCCACTTTGGCGCCTACTCTGAGCAACTGTCGCACGATGTGGTCATGGCCCATCTGGGCTGCAATCCACAGTGGGGTCGCTCCGTCCGTCCGGCGCGTGTCAGGCTCGGCCTTCTGCGCCAGCAGCAGCAGCAGAATTTTCAGGTGGCCGTTCTGAGCAGCGATGAACACCGGGGTGGCGCGGTCCTGCAACACGAGAACGAACGACATGAGCAGGGTGCCAACGGGCCATTTGGCCCAAGGCTGGGCACTGTCAGAAATTACATTAAATTTAATGTAGAATTAATGTACAAATGTACATTAATTTTAATGTACACTGTACATAAAGGGAAATTCATGTACATATACATTAAATGTAATGCTTAAATTAAAATCAATGTAGATTTAATGTACGACTGTTATCTTAACTTACTTGTGTATATTGAATTTAATTGTACACGTACATTAAATTTAATGTACAAGTACATTACATTTAATGTACAAGTACATTAAAGTTACTGTACGTGTTCATTAAATTTAATTTACGTACATGAAAATAACAGGCAGAATTTTTTGTCAGTGTGGGTGACCCAGCGCAAATCTGCGTGCACTGTTCCAGAGCTTATCTGTGGGCAACCGGTGGACCCGCCAGGGTCCGTGCTTGTGGAGAGCATAGGCCAGGCATGACAAGGTCACGGGCAAGGTAACAAGCTTACTAGAGCACGCAAGCACTGCTTCCAGGGAAATTGGCGCTAGATTTACAAGTAAAGGTTGTACAATGCTACGGAATGGCGGTACGTCACTGGATACCTGGCCCATGATGGTCTTTGGGAGAAGTTTCTTGGCAGTTACTGTCACAAATTTAGCTACATAATTACTATTTTCACTTTAAGGCAAATGAATGATCCATTAAAATGAAACAATACATGAGTCCGATTTCAAATTTTGAATTGAGAGAAAAAAATTGAATCAAAACTATCTTGATTTAGTAATCGTGTTTACTTAAGAATGATATAAAAACATGAACTTCCATGGTTAGAAGGTATAACAGACAGATATTCTTGTCTGTTAAAAGCGATGTCCATCCGTACGCCAGAATTGTTAACTAATAGAGACTTGTTAATTTTTTCACATTATTAAATACAATAAATTACTGAATGATTTAATAATACAACACAAAACGGGAAAGAAAGAATTCGCCATTCAAACATTCCGTTCTATTCAGGTCACTTAGCAAATGTTTGCATAAGAGAGAATCTTGTCTTAGAACTGACTAGTATGGCAGTTTTCGGCATTCTATAGTTTAAGAAGATTTTGACCAAGTTCGATATAAACTTTCGACATTTTAATACAAGCTTTATCCGTAATTGTTTTTATATAGGCCTTTCATCAGTTAATTTAGTATCAAAAGTTATTCATAGGTATTTTACTAGGGCATTTCTGAGTAACCATTCAAAAGGTGCATTTTGAATCTGTAATGGAGGTAGTGACTGAATTTTTCTAAGGGTGAATATTTTTGCGTTACTTCATGGTTTCTTCCTTCCACCTCGGTCGGGATGCAATAGGACTATGCCTTCGGGGGAGGGGGTGGGACTATGTGGGAAGAGAGTGTGAGGGGTAGCTACCCGCGGGAGGCAGTCGGGAGATTCCCGGCTTTGCACCCCTTTTCCTTAATGGAATGCATTAATTACGTTATTATTCTCATTACAAATCTACTTTAAGCACCCTAAACACTTATTCACGATATTACTTTCGGGAGTTCTCAAACTCTTAAAGTTTGCTCCCTTCACATATGTGTAAAAGTTTACTGTACTACCAGGATGAGATTTTCCTAAAAGACGGACTTCAAAAATTATCGTATTCTATTTGCAATACACGAGTTCATTGGAAATATTTCTGGAAATTTTCGATGCACGAGTGGTACTTCTTAATACTATTCCACGAATTAAATTATGTCGAGAGACTCAGAATGCCTCGAATTAATATGAAACCGGCGCTTTTAAGTGCACATCCTCTCCTATGATTGATATATGAATGAATGAATGCCTTATTTTACGTGGCGAGACTCAGGCCATTAGGCCTGCTCTTCCGCCTGGCCACGCAATATCGCACCTTAAGTCAGGACAACAGAGAGGTCCGATAAAAAAGAGGATTTTTTTAAAAGAGGATATTTTTGTTTAGAAATACTGCATTGATTGGAGAATACCAGATGCATTGTTACTTATTTATTATTTTGTGTTAATTTCATGCGTGGAATAGTCTCGCTAAATCATTAAGGCAGTTTAAGTTTATTTAAAGTATTTTTTTTACATCGTAAATAATAGTCTACTAAGAAAACTCGATATAAACTCGACTTCATAAGCCATCACCACAAAATAAACCAAGCCTTCAGATCTGTTCAATGATTTTAGAATATTTTAAAAATCGTTGGCGTACTTGGTCAATTTCTCCTTGGAATCACTTCCCTGGGTAAATATGCTCCTGAGTGCGAATTCGTCCTTTAACCAAGTACGTGAGAAGATTATTGAAGTAGGCATGTTTACTGAGCAAACGTTAGGTTAATAAATGATAATATGTTAATAAATAACGAGGTCATACCTTCATAAATGAATTCACTCTAGCACCTCTTCGAATGAGCTCCTTCACGACATCAAGGTGTCCGCACTGGCAGGCAACAAACAAGGGAGTCCCTCCGTCCTAGAACATCAAAGATACATTAAGCATGACAGGATGATAAATCAGACTTGACAAGGAAATCTCACTAGTCAATTGATGGGAATAAGATTTCAATAAAAAATCGTGAATATACAAAGTGTTGCAACGATTTCTCCCAACAAATGAAACTGCAAACACACAATTTTACATTTTCTTGAACTTTCCTCTTAATATGTTTCACAATTCCCGCTGTACTCATAGAATTTTATTTAATAAAAATGTCTCATAATTTTAGTACCAAGATATTTCCATACACTAAACGTTAAATTACCAGTTTCGAAGGTAATTGGACAAACAGTACATTACCCCTTCATACAAATCCTCGAATAGGCACAAAATAAATATAATAGGTTTTGAACTGACTGCTACCTACAAGAAATAGAAGCTGACTTAAGGCTTAACAAAGTGATTACCAACGGGTTCCGCTACGGTATCGTGAGATATGTAAATAAATTGCAACCGAAAGCTTTCGCGGCCAATAAACGTATTTATGTTATCAGGAAGACGTCACTTCCTTGACAGTAAATTTCAGCTCTCATTATTGTGACCTTGTTTTATTTATTTACTTTTTTATTCATTGAAGAGAGAAAGCCTGAAACGGTCAGTTTTCCACAAAGGTCGCGCTATCTCCCTGAGAACTTATGTATCTGCACACATATAGAAATTACCCGAAAAAAGCAATAACAAATTACGGGATGTAACTGCCACTTGGAAGGCAAAAATGGTCCTAGGATCATATTCGAAAAATTCTATTCTTTTTCAGAAACGAGGACTGTATCACTTTTTATCCACTCCTCGGCAGTGGCACACTGTAACAAGAGGCCGTACTGTTGAAGGCGCAAGTCCTACATACTATTTATGTGTACTACGACCCGGTAAAGGGGAGGGGCAATGAAGGCAATAAAGGGTCATAAACTGTGTTCAAGGATATTTTTTGATCTACAGTGAACTGCGTAATAAGAGACATCCGGGGACAAAAAGTTTTGTCGCTCTTAGACGGAAACTCTTATAAATAGGGAATGCTTATATAAATTCACTATATCTTCATCAAAAGTTAAAAACATTTCTTATTTTAGACGATTGTTGACGATTTTAGACAATTTTTTTAATAACTATAGATAACAATAAAATAACATTTACAATTGATTTACAAATGTCCAGCAATTTACACAATGAAGTCTGCACTACTGAAGATATTTTGAAATATACTGTGGGGAAAATGCACAACTGATGGAACTGGGACTGAACAATTTACACAGCCAGAATGCTTCGCAGATCAACAAGTAGTACATTTTATTCCTGAATTAGTATCAGTAAGAAAATTGGCCGCAGAGAGAAGAAGCCCTTTTCAGAATAAGATCTGTTCATTCCAGACTGCATCTGTACCTATTGCAAATATCATCTCCCCAACATGCGATCTTTTTGCGATACCAAACTTGTACTCCATCATATCTTTAATGTACACCTCAGATACAACTATTAAATACAGTTATCTGCATTCAAACATGATACCATTCTACTTTCATCACAAGATCAAGAAATAAAATCAACTTTTGTAAAGCCTTATTTATTCAATTTAACGCTACTATTAACATATATATGTATATTAACATATATGTTAACATATCCTTTCCATAATATAGATTTAATACTGCTTGAAATATCTTGGAAAGTTAATTTGAATTATCGTTTTTGTAAAATATAATTTCTGTAAGCATACAGTATCTGTAATAGCCGCAAGTAACCAAGGTATTGGTGCACTATGGTTTTTTAATGTCAAGTCTTGAATATTGACATAACTTAATTTCTGGACATATGACATTTGCATTTTTTTAAAATCTGTATATTGAGGCGCCATTCCTGCAAGTCGAAATGGCACACTGTTCACCACACGGTTAACATCAATATCTCCACAATGATGGGAGGCTCAATATAATGGAAACAGTGCAATTAGTCTTACGCCCTGACAGAAAACTGCTTTTTTTTCTCAGACAAGCTGGTTTGTTTATGGAAGGGTAATTTTGCGCCAGAGAATCCTTTCTTTTCCACCTTTTGCTTTTTTAAAAAGAATTTGTACATGAGGTGTACAAGTATTTAGACCCCATATTGTCTCTTAAAGGCGAGATTGTTTCATAAAGCAGGTTCTCTTATAATAGGGTTCTGCTGAATGTTACGTATTAGGACCATTCCTGCTCTCCCATCCCGTCTAGAAACTACCTTCCAAACTTGGCGGTAGAGTTCACGTGCAGCCTGTTTGTTTAGCTTTTTCTCGTTGTAAATTGGCAAGCTAAAAATAAAATGCTTGGGGAATACAGAACCCATCTCATTAGTGTTCAGGAAAATTAAGTCAGTTCTCTGTATTTGGTCTTCAGTATCCTATTAGGGACATGGCACCACAAGAAAAGAAAGAAGATGAAGAACTGGAGGAGAACGAGGAGTAGAATGAGGTGCGACAGAAGACGAAGGAAGATAAGAAAAGGATGGTAAACAAGAAGAAAAGATGAAGATGGAGTAAGAAGGAAAGAAGGTGAAGGAAGAGGAAAAAAAGGG
Organism: Teleogryllus occipitalis; assembly: GCA_011170035.1. NCBI lineage: Eukaryota > Metazoa > Arthropoda > Insecta > Orthoptera > Gryllidae > Teleogryllus > Teleogryllus occipitalis. Next base: position 86,814 of record BLKR01009197.1, read on the forward strand.
AGAAGTACCTGACGACGAAGGAGAAAGACGAGGAGTAGAAAAGTTTAAGATAAAGGAAGAGTAAAAAAGAAAAGAAGGTGAAGGAGGGAAAAGAAAGGTAGAAGGCCATGAAGACTAATGAGAAACAGTGGGAGGAAAAAATGAAGTTGCAAGAAGATGTGTAAAAGAAAAAGAAGTAGGAGACGAAGGTGAAGAAGAGGAAGAAGGATAAGGAAAAGAAAGAGGAGGAAGGTGAAGGAAAAGGAGGAGGAAACGAAAGGCGGAAAGAAGAACAGCAAACGAGGAGGTGTCGGTGCTAGATAATTTTGGGCTCGGGGCAATGCTGGAACGTAGCCCCCCCCCCCCTCTTCCCCGAAAAAATTAAAACTGTGAAAGTTGTATCAAGAAACTATATGAGTTATTTTATGTCAACCAATAACCAAAATTACAAAGTTTAAGCCAGAGAAATATTTTGGAAATATATATTTTAAGTGATAGTTTTATGTAAAAGTATTTAGTGATCAAATAATACAATTTCCAAGGTGAGCTTAAAACACTAAAAAAAGTTTGTTGTTTAGTGTTTAATAAAATTTCTTGTTAAATATATCTCTTGTTAAAACATGAATTTCAATGGAACCTATTTTAATGTTGGCATCAAATTTTGATTCACTTCTGAGAGTCGTACCTCATACGTAATGACTACAATGAACTACTTAAGGTAAAAAAATTATTGAAAATTCTGAGAAATATAAGGCCACTGTTCCGTGACTTATAAAATTACGATAACGATTTTCTCTTATTTCTTTTTCAATTTTTTATCCGTCAGTCCCATCATCCGGGCCCTTGATTTGCGGGGCCCCGGGCGATGTCGCATGATCGCGACCGTATCAAGCAGTGCTGCAGATCAAGCGACATCTAGCGGCACGACCTAGAAAGGCGCGAAGTATGTGCCATAATCCATCTAGAAGATAATACCCTTAGGTGCCACGTTACGAAAACCCAAGTGTAGGCCTGGGCAGACCGGGCCCCGCAAGTCAAGGAACCCGATGACGGGAAAAAATTAATAAAAAGTTAAAAAAGGATTCAGAGATAGAGAAAATCGTTATCGTAATTTTATAAGTCGCGGAAGAGTGGTCTGATATTTCACAAAATTTTCAATTATTTTTTTTCCTTAAATAGGTTATTACTTATAAGGCAGGGCTCTATGAACTGGATCAAAATTTGATGCTAACATTAAAATAGATTCTACTGATATTCATATTTGTTATTCCATGTATTTAACAGGAGATTTTATTATACACTAAACAACAAGTATTGTTAGCGTTTTAAGCTCACCTTGAAAATTGTATTATTTAATCACTAAATACTTAAAATTATTATTTAAAATATCCATTTCCAAAACCTTTTTGTGGCTTCAACGTTGTAAATAGTATTATTTGTTGAAATCATAAAGTTGAAGTGTGCAGAGCGGAGGCGCCGTGCGCGCGCCCGACTGACTCACGAGGCTGGGGGCGTCGACGGGCGCGCCGTGGTCCATGAGCAGCTGCGCCACGTCCGCGAAGCCGCCCTGCGCCGCGAAGAACAGCGCCGTCGTCCCCGTCTGTAACACAGCGACACACACCATAAGTTGAGGAAAATTTATTTAAAAAAATTTTAAAAAATAAAATAAAATTTTTAAATAAATGTTGGTTCGGTTGAGTACAAGAGGGGTTGCCACCCCTCTCCTGAATTCACCACTATTAAGCAGTTGTGTTCTAGTGTATCTAGCAGTATCGCGAATGTGCGAAAAGTAGCGGAGAAGTTTTCCTTCCTCTCCCTCTCCCCCTCCTCCCTCTCTCTCTCTCTCTCTCTCTCTCTCTCTCTCTCTCTCTCTCTCTCTCTCGCCTATCTCTACCTGACATGTAGGGATGCGACATCGTTGGCAAAACAACGATGTTAATAGCGCATTGCCCCTATAATACCCATGTTTTTAACAGTTTTATAGTAACCTCTAACATCAGCGTTGGCGCGGAGGAGAATTTAATTTGACAGTTGCCGTGTTTATTAGTTTGTAATCAAGAAACTCTCTAAAAGTAGTAATAATAATAATAATATTAACAATTACAACAATTTACCGATCCGAATAACCGAGATCGCTAAGGCACTACTACCGTGGCGATCGTGGACCGAAGGATCGCGGGTTCGAGTGCTGCTTCGGGCATGGTTATGTTTGTGTGTGTCTTTTTGTATATTTGTGATTGTCCATTTCATCCTTCATCATTATCATTTCATCTCATCCTCCAGGGCTAACAATATTGGGGGTAAAAAAATGATTCAGCGCGAAAATGGTGATCCTCGCCATAAAAGTCACGTGCACCTGCCTTCGATAAATATGACTGAGCCCCGGTGGGATGCACGTTCGCGTGGTCCCAAGATGGCCAATTCGCGACACACACTCAATCAATCAGAGACCTAACCTCCAGACCCTAGAGGAATGTTTAAATGTGCAGCGAGGTTAACCGATTAAGCTCTAACGCACTACTCAAGTACTATATAGATATTTTCGTATATATATTTTGGGATAGTCTTTTAAGAATGCCGTTATAAGGAGGAACATTCTTTCTCACAGAAGCTATAATACTCCTTTCACTTACTGAATTGTTACATCGAAACTATTATTACTATGCACATAACTACGTTTATATTAACCGCCATTTAATCACTTTAAAAAAGATGCAATTTTCTCCAGAGGATAACGAATCGGCGAGTGAAACCAAAGCCACATTCGCTACGCACAACAGTCTGACTAAAACCTAAGACCGACTTGATACGCTTCTTTTTGGCGAACGCTTCGAGTGTTTTAGCGAACGCGTGCATAGGCACAGCGGCTCTGCCGTCCTAAAAGACGCTCTGCGCATGCGTCGCCCCTCAAAAGGAAGCGTGTAAAACGGCTCTAGGGGTGCACTTGGTGAAGTTCTTTTCCCATTTCCTTGCTTTCAAGATTTCCAAGAGTGGCATTCATAAATGAGGCACCTAGAAATGGGTTCCTTTATGGATCAAATCAATATGTTTCAGCAAAAGCATTGAACTCTGAAGGGAGGCAGGCGATCTACGATATTCTCCCGTCAATTCGCACCTTGAATTAAATCGTTTTGTCATTCCTTTATTCCGGGTTTCTAATGATTGAATTAACAATGTATCAATAATGAATGTACACGACTTAAAAGAAAAGACGAGGTGGATAACAGACTTTATAGCGCGAAAAAAATAATACACAAGGGAGTTTTATTCCATCGCAAATACGGCCAGGGAACATCCCTTAATTACGAAAGGAATCGAAGGGGAGGAGTGGAAGGATAAAAATCCCCTCCCTTCGTCTGCATTCCTGGAGTGTGCCCGATGCCGGGGGGGGGGGGTCTGGAGGCCCAGCCGCCGCCCCCGCCCAACGGACTCCTCCTTCCGCCGGCGAGCAGTTATCGCTTCCGCGCACCTGACGCGCTCGCAGCGGAGCGTTGTTGCACTAGTCGCCGCCTTCTCCTCGGCACACACCGTGTTCGAGGCCGCGAGAACGACACGAAACGAAAATAACTGACAGCTGCCAACTGTCCTTTGCTTCGGGCAGCAGAGCGCCAAACATTAGAAATGCAATTTTAGATAGCATTTGTCAGTTACGACCTTCACTTTTGCTTTCAACGTTATTATAGATTTACATTATTTTTCGCAAAGAGCTAGGTTACTGCATCAGATATACAGAACACCGACTACACGTCCAGAAACGTTCTACAAGAATGTAAGAAGAGGGCGATAGAAAATAATGTAAAAACAACAAACTATTTTGAAGAGTAGCTAGAGCAAAAGCTACATTTACATTGCAAATGATCTTTTTAGAAACTGTACAGAGTTCAAATATCTGGGTTAAAAGAAATCAAGTTGTAATAAATAACTTGATTTACGTTAACTTACGTTTGAGTTGAAATCAATGCAATAATTGAGTAATTTAAATTAGGGTAAAAATGAATTTAAACCGTTGTTAAAAAATTGTCAGAAAATGATAGAAAGGATTATACTATAAAAGAAATTCACTTGTAAATTTCAAGAGTTTTAAATGACGCACACGGAACATGCTCTCATGTAATTATCTAGGTAACATATTCTCAATAAGCTTGTAACTGAATGCTGGAATAATCGGACATTACTCATCACAAAATCATTAATCATTATTATTTCACATCGTATCTCTTCATTCACAATTACAGTTATAAGAGTGTTCGAAAAAAATAAGAAAAGAAAAAGAAAGAAAGAAAGAAAGAAAGAAAGAAAGAAAGAAAGAAAGAAAGAAAGAAAGAAAGAAAGAAAGAAAGAAAGAAAGAAAGAAAGAAAGAAAGAAAGAAAGACAGAAAGAAAGAAAGAAAGAAAGAAAGAAAGAAAGAAATAATTTATGGTCAGATCGCTAAGGCAGTAGTGTCGTAGTGATCTCGGACCGAAAAGGTCGAGTCCCGCCTCGGGCATGGTTGTATTTGTGTTCGTTCTTTAACCCCTTATCATCAATCACCATATCGTTTCATCCACATAGTTACCATACCGTTAACAGCAATAGGGTCGCTAATGACCTTAGATGTTGATGCGACCTTAAATAACCAAAAAAAAAAAAATAATTCATCGTTCTTCACATTGTATCTCTTCATTGGCAATTACAGTTATAAGAGTCGAAAAAGAAAAAAGAAAGAAAGAAAGAAAGAAGTTACACGGTTAATTATAATTTTATTAAGGAAGATTTTATAAGACTATTCCACTCGTGAAATTAAAACCAATAGTGTTTAAAAACCTCTTTGATTTTAACATAGTTTTCAGATATTTCAATATTTGGCACATTTTGAAACTCTGTTGGACATTCACTTTTAAGTGAAACAATTATAAGCTTAATTTTATTTATTCCTTTGACGGTGCGGTCTGACATTAGTCTGAAGTCCAAAAGGTCAGTCCGAATCTGATTCACTTCACATTAACGTAATTGTTCTTGAACACGATGCTCTTTTATCGAAAAACATTTTATCGCCAAACCGCGTCACGATTGACACAGACCTCTTGAACTTGGACCCATGAATACATAAATGACTCAGAAATTAACTATTCCCACCAATGATCCCGATTACCTGAAACCATTTTATTTTCTTCAGAAAGCACCTCCGATAAGATGACTCACATCCACGTTTGAGTTCAACGTTCTGTCAATTGCCTGATTTGTATTCCCGTCTGAAAAACGATTTTACGAAGTTGTGCCTACAGCAGTAATAAAAACGAGTTCACGTGACTGCCTCAGTAAGGGATTGGGACTCAAAGAATCTGGGATGGCCCATCAGGCCAAATGCGACCGAGGCGGAGGAAGGACGAAGATCCTGGGCTTTCCAGATGCTTTTGTATTCACTGGCTGAGTTGTTCTTCGTGACTAGAAAGTATTTTTCTCCCTCTTGATTCTCCGTATCACGTCGACAGGGTGACGCTGGGTGGCTCTAAGGTGGAGATCTTTAGTTTCTACAAGAATCTCCATCCTTAAAGTTAATACTGACAACTCGTGCCAGATGGAGTAAATCGAAACTTCATTTTGATACTTTCACAGGGATACACTGACGGATCCGGTGGCCATCCCCCACCTCGATTTTCGTATACCTTTATTTGGAAAAATTGTTAAAATATTTGTTAGATTTATGTAATTTTTAAAACAATAATATAGCATAGTATCACATCTACATTACATAAATAATATCCAAAATAATAACAAATATGTTTATTATTTAACAAAATCTACGATGCCATCCCCCCAACGATCGGCACGATCAGCCCTGCGGAAGTCTGAGATTTTTAAATAACAAGTGCTCAAAATATTACTTTCGATATGACACGTAATAAAAATATAATTTCAAAACATTTCACAGAGTGTTTACTACACACAACTGATTGCAGAAAATGCCTTTCTTCTCTTTTAACCACACTCAGTATTATTTAAACACTCAACTACATGCAACGTGTATCGTATTTCCTTTAACATGTTCTTGTTGGCAGAAACAAGTTGGGAAAATAGATTCTGTAAACATTTATGGAACCTATACTTATTATTGCATTAGGTTACTACTGACGCTATTGATTCCGGTTTAAAAAGATATATTATTAAGATATATTAGACAAATATATAATTATTTGCGAAATCTAATCGAATAATGACGATGAAAATGCCAAATTTTCTGGGTCTTGGTAGTCAGCTGAGACTAGGTTCCTAAAGAACCCAAGGGATACCTTTAATGATAATGATGATGATGATGATAATAATAATAATAATAATAATAATGATAATACATGATAATTATAAGTTAATGAGGGGACACAGACCATTCAAGCCCGCTCTTCCAAACAAATACAAAATTAAATTGAATGATTAAAAATTGCAATAATCTTTCTAAGGTACACTAAGTAATACACACAATCCAACTTTGACCCTCGTCTCCCCAACCGTTGAAAAGTGGAGCTCGTGTCCAGGTCTATATAGGTCGGTTTCGGTCTATGTCGGTCTAGTACAGGGTTGTCCAACAACGACCCGCGGTGCCATTTATTGTGCCCTGAAAACATTTATTCAAAAGTGAAAGTTCTTGCATTCATGTCAGCGAGATTTGCTCATACGATCAGATATCAGGCATGGTCCATCCCCCCACCGCTTTAGAGCAGCCGGGCCGACTGTCATGCTCAACAATATGAGGAGGTCAGGTGTGGATCCCCCTAATGTAAATGTGGCCCGCAACCATACGAGTATGTGTTTATAAGAAACTAAACGCCATGCGTTGCGTGGAATATGTCATGTGATCTTCCACCTGATATGTCAGTGTTTCAATTTTCTCAAGTTGGGTTCAGCGTTGCCGTGTGTCCTGCCACGTGCAAAGTGACTAAAGTTGCGGTTTATAAAGTTCGGCTGTGATAGTTCAAGAACATGTACAGATGTCAAGGTGCCGTCGGTAAGAGTTTGAAACTTTTCATTTATCTATCATGTAGGTGTTGCGATGTGCGTGGAAGCGTAGCAACAGCGCATCGAACTGTTAGAGTCGCTTATACGCTGTCGGCATTGTAAAGATTTTAGTTATGACCCTTGAGGCAAGTTGGACAAAGTCTAGTCATTCTTTTCATAGCTGTATTTCATGAGCCTTTATTGGTGCTTGACCGGTTTACAGGGATAGCGAGCAAACTTCGAAGTAGATGGCGCTGTACGAAGTCACACAATTCATTACGGCATTACGTCCACACAATCTTTTCTCATTATTTACCGTGTAACGACGAGAATTGAAGGATTCGTGTTCAGGGTTAATACATGGGGTATTGAAAATGCACAACACAACTGAAAACAAAGGCGAGATTCGAACTGTGATAGTGCCTTGGTGTAATGCATAATTGGGCGCGCAGCCCCTGGCCACCCACTGATGAGCTTTAATTATTCCATACAAATTTTTGTCGTACAGAAATATCGAAGATTCTTTTATTCCCCTCTTTATTAAGCTAGGAATTATTTCACTGCCTTGCCTCTTGATTTACGAATCAGTATCTTTTTTGTGCCAAAAATGACTTACAAGGGTGGGGACTTATTTTCAGTCAATACTGATGTCTATAACTACAACACTGATGTAGTAACGTATTAATCAGGTGTCAGTATCAACAGCTCATTACAAAAATTCACGTACACTACATGTACTACATTATTTCACACTTTGCCAGGACATTTAACGATTTTACATACATTACATTTAACGATTAAAATTGATGCACAAATTAAAGTGCCATTACAATCTGTCTGCTACATAACTGTTTCGTAGACTGTACTGAGCATTAAAATAGCTATTAACATTCCTAGAAATGTTATGAGTGTTATTACTGCCGACAAAGGTTAATTTGGACGAGGCCGTAATAACACTAACATTTCAGGTAAGTTCAGCATTTTATCGCCATCATAAAATCTCACGAATTAAGTGAAAATTTATAATTACTGCGATAGTAAACACATGAACTCTCTTGCTGCGGCACGTTAGTATGATATTGTGGGGTGTTGCTTGAGATGTATCTATATAAACAATGTTCGTATACCGTGGTTCGAGAAAGATATGCAAATAATTCTCCTGAACCTAAAGATGCCTAAAGAAACGTCGTTCAGTTAGGAAATAGGCGTTGACTTCATTGGCACCTTCACATCGTAGTAAATACGATTACCGGAGTAGTTTCATTTGGTGGAATGTGAGAAAATGAGGTTAATTTACCTAATATACATTTTTCTAATTGTACTATTAATAATATTACAATTAAGAATAATTATTCCCCAAACCAATGTGAATTACTTCTGAATTGTCTGATTCTGGTTTGTTTATCGTTGCTACGGATGTTAAAACGAGTGGCTAAGGATGTTAAATTTCTTAACATACAGGTAGGTACAAGTGCACGTAACAAACCTGCAGGGTTGTATGTTAACAGGGGTTAAACACGTGTGACCAATAAAGAAAAATAATATTGATTTTATCAAAGATATTAGTTTTAATATGTTAGTTACCATTTATACTGTATAATTTTAAGACTGAATACGCCTGTAATAACTTTGTTCATCACTTTCTGAGTCAATGACCCCTCCTCCCCATCTCCAATAGGATTTTTGTCCTGTTTCCTGATCTTTGAGTAAATGTTAAGATGGCCCGGTAAATTGTTCTGAATCTAAATATGTCTTCGCAATCTGCCTACGTTTTCTTGAGCTCAATGGGGAATGTTGTTTTGAAATAATCGTTTTTGTGTTCTGGCGAAGTCGATTCCACAATGAAGGACATGATAGAGAAAATAGGTAAAATCTTTAGCTAATTTGCCTTTGCAGTTTTTATTACACGGGAGCGAATATTGTCGTACTAATTCTTGCCAAATACGCTCGATGCTTCCTCTTGCATTCGTAATTCAAGTAAATATGTTTATGAGTTTCGGCAGAGATACCAGCGCCTAAGAAGTCATATACAGCTCGCACTTATCGCCATAGTACGTCACGCAGTTTTTAACTGCCATTTCACGTTTAATAAATAAATAAACAAAAGGAATTGTCATAGACATGTTTTAAAAGGAACCTATACTCTTTAACTCACTCTAATTATTAAAATCATTTACCCCCTTTTCCCACAAACACCTTCCATCCTCTTCTAAACAATATATGCAAACTTCCCATAGTCAATTATATAAATATGACATATTAAAAATTTTGAAGTGTTATACTGAGACCCGCATTTGCCTCAGGATGGCCAAATAAATCATTGTATATAACATTGTACCCGTCAATACCCCTCAAATATGTGAGTCGAACGAGAAGAAAATAAAAAATCTACGATATGGTTAGTTCAAACAATGCAACCTTAATCTTTAGAAGAGATACATCAAATGTAGGTTATCTGTACCGGAGAAGCATGAAGCCATCTGCTATCGTGAAGTCACGGTTATCGCTGGATGCAGATTTGTAGTACTACTTCGGGAGATCTTTTTAGGGCACTGACAGCTAGTGAACACATGGTGCAGTGTTGCCAAACAAACACTCGCCTATCTACAAGTTTCCTGTTCAGTAAGATACCTTTATCGGAAATCGTAACCAATGGAGGGCGGTAAACGATGGGCGTTGAGGCTGCGAAATATTGAGAGAGCTTTTGAAGAAATTGGGCTGAGAAAACTGCTATTCGACTTTCTGCGCTCTGGTCATAAGGGAAGATTATGAAAACGAAAAGTATTAAGTCTGTTAACATATCTCGGCGTTAGGATCATTAAGTATTGAAGAAAATATCAGTGGTACCTGTGTCTGGGCGAAAAGAAATCGATTTTCTTTCAGTTTATCTCGTTACTCTTGAGAGTGAGTGAGAAATTCACGCCCCCAAAACTGCGTTGGTTCCCGGAGAATGCAATGCCACTGAGCTTCAGAATCGCTACCAACTTCACGTATACTGCGGCTTTTACAGAGCTGCCTCTCAATTCCACTCAAGGCCCGTCACCACGGTGGCATGGCACGGTTTTTCGTGTCTTCCTCAGTCGTACCGCTAGGTGTCGCATGCTCGCGACCATATCAAACAGTGCCTCAGATAAAGCGACTCAATGAGCACGACCGACACTTTAACCAGTCACTTTAATCTCGGAAAAACCAGCATTGCTCCTACAAGAATTAAATCCCATCTCCCAAAAGATCTGTTCCGTCTCCTAAAACTTCGAGAAATTTTCTCACCTCTCACTCTCAATCTTGCTTTCTTCACAAAATTAACAACAATCATCATGGAGGTACCCAGTCGGGATGTCCTTGATCAAAAATAGGGTTTTGATAGTGTGCAAATTTACAGTTACTTGTAACTTCGAGCCACTATCTATTACAGTACATAGTTAAAACAAATACTCACATGTGAAGTGGTAATCCCACTGATCTGGTTAAATAAAATTTTAAAACAAATAGTAATTAGGCTGCCAATGTGTCAATAGATGAAATCCAACAGCTTTTTCCCTATATCTGTGTTTAGGCAAGGAGTTACTACACCATTATCTTGGACTTTTATTATTATACTTGTTTTTTTCTAACCTGGCCGATGACACTTCCATCAGCTGTTACGGTGTCATTCAATCGAGAGCTAACACGCCATCACGGTGACGTCACTGTGGTGACGTTTAAGCTCCCGATTGGACGAACCCGTAACAGCTGATCAGCTGTCATCAGTCAGGTTACTGAAACCCAAATATAGAACCTGTGAAATGCAATTCCTAAGGTGGATGGCAGGATATTCAAAATTAGGCTCTAAGACAGACTAAGAGAAATAATTAATAAATCTGCCAGCAACGAGAAAGAAATAGCATATAGGAAATGCATGCATGTAAACAGAACGAAAGGTTCAAGAGTTCTACGAGCCATCTTTAATTATGTTCCACAATGAAGAAGAGATTTTGGTCGACTACCAAGACACGGAAAAATCAGTAGGTGCACAAGGCAAAATTGCCTAAGCATGAAGAAGAAGAATAGTATTGGATAGTTCCATTTTTCAACGCTCAACGTTGTATATACAGGAAAAAATAGTCATCCGTAATCCCATCGTGTATTCCGGCATTCTCGTACACTTATTTTAACATGTCAATGTAGATAACATTTGTGAAATCGAACACACTAAATTTGAAAAAGTTGTCTTCGTCTCAACTTCTGTCTCCGCTGAAAAGACCGCTAGTACAGAAAACGTTCAAAATAAACATGCCCTTGCTGTACTTCGAAAAATGAAAATAATTGCACAACAGTAACACAAACTTGCAGAAAAAACTTTAATCTATTGTTAAATACCTGTATTATTACTCCCTGATATTTAAAATTTTCAGTCAATTAATTTACAATTTTCTCTAGGGTCCGTTTTTTTTAAAAAAAAAGACGACTATTGGTGTTTTCTGCGCACGGGAATAGCGTTGAAAAGAGACTGTTAATAATCATTTAAGTATAATCAAGCACATATGTTTTATTCGAATCCAAGACACTAAGTGAGTACAGATTGGTGGGGCTGTAATAATTCATACCCGATTGTCTTGCCGTCACGAATGAAAATATAGCGATGCCACTTAACTTTGAATTAAGTTCCATCTCCTTCAGTATAATACGCAATTGAGAAAAAAGAGAAAAACATGTAGAATACAAGCAATGGAATGTTTTAGCGTTTTTTGTTCCGGTTATAACATTAGAAAGAGGCAAAGTAAAAAAAATGGTACTCATCACATGCTGTGAATATTGTATCACTAACTAAATATTGCGGAGTTGTCATGAGAAAAAGAGAAAAGAGAAACAAGTAGAATACAAGCAATGAAATGCTTTAGCGTTTTTTGTTCCGGTTACAACATTAGGAAGAGGCAAAATAAAAAATTTTAAAAAATTAGTACTCATCACATGCTGCGAATATTGTATCACTAACTAAATATTGCGGAGTTGTCGATGGGTTGCCTTATCCAGACTGTGGGTTGCAATATTACGGGTGATCCATTTCATTGAGGCTTTATATCGAAAAAAAATACGCATCGAACGAAATAATGTTTGAAATAAATGTCAATTTGTGGAGGGGAAAATACAACTGTGCCATATTCAACCTCCACTTGTAGCCCTGCGTTTGAGAGGGATAACGCAAACGTGAAACTGAATTCTCAATTTTTACTGCAGATTCTCCTACAAAAAATAGGACGGGTATACTGATACTTCTTTTTTCGATTCGTAGATGACCAGGTAAATGATTCCTTCTTCAGGTACCCCCCCCCCTCCTCTGCAGAGGACGGTCCCAGCCCGGTCAAGCTCTAGGGAGGTGGCCAGGGCTAGGCTCTAGGGATCGAGCCTAGCTCCAATTAATGGAAACTCAAATTATCGAAAATGATTTATTAAAATAGAAATAGAAATGCACCTTTTAAATTTCAAAATATGTATATTACAATAACAAAATGTACTGCCAAAATATGACATTATTTATTAAAGCTAAGTTAATTACATCTTGAAGTAATTTTGTCAATTGTTTTTTGTTTAAGTACATTGTTTCTTTTACGTGCGGAAATATCACGCCATCTTCTGAACATCACATTGTCGGCTGGATTTTCCTCAGGTTGTTGTTGTACGTACCTCATGGCGACCTCTAGCGCAGCAAGACCCTCGTTGTGACTCACGCGGTGTGGAATCAATCTCCTCATTGTCAAGCGGTGTAGGTCCACTTCCTCATTGTCATCCTGCTCTACTACATTAATTTTATCAACTGTAGCTGCATCCGTAAATTCTAGTTGTTCGTCATTATTTGGCCATTCTTCCACCATTGAAATATCTTTGTTTCTGAAATGTCGAACTGCAATCTGCACAACTTAACTAAGTGTTGTTTGACCGATTGGACGTAACAAGCAACCATACCGGTCTAACAACAATGCTTCGAGGTGGCCAAACACAATAAAAAACAGATGCAGTAAATTGTACATATCTTGGTCACTTTTTCGGGAATGATTGTTTTTATTTATTTATTTTAATTAATTTTTTGGTAAGTCGGATTTAACTCGGGTTTATCGAGACTCCAATTACAGAGACTCTACTGTACTCCCACTGCATCACTAACTAAATATTACGGAGTTGTCGATGGGATGCCTTAACCAGACCGTGAGTTGCAATATTACGGGTGGTGTGTGTGAGTGTGTAAGGAAAGAGGAAGGACAAAGAAGAGGAAGGAAAGATCGCGCGCGATCCGTGGCCCGTTTGTGAGGTGCTGCTCCGGCATTCACCAGGTAATGTTCAGAGAAACCACGGTAATCTAACGATCAGAGCAGCCGGCCACTACAATTCTCCTGCCAGCGGCTGAATTCGACTAAAGTTATCTAGCACGTTTCAAAAATCCACCATCGTCAAGTCTCGAACCAAAGGACCTCCTCGTCAGAGTTGCTGCAGACAGCGATAATGGACTCTGAACAAAAGCAGCCGGTCCCACCGGTTGGGAATCACTGCATTGGACTGAAAAAAGAAATGATGTGTTGACGGTACGCTGCCATTAACATCTCTGGAACGAAAATGTTTTATGGCAGCTTCATTCGCGGGTGATGAAATATGCAGCGCTACGGTCGGTAACTGCGTTTAACGACCCATTAGTCTTTTCGACCCGGAGGGGGCGCTAGCGGACGCGAGCGCTCGGAGGCCATTTCTCCTCAGATAAAATGAGAAGTAATGGAAAATAATAAAACGCCTGAGTTATTAAGCATTTTATGGGAAGAGTGCTCTAGCTCTAATTCACTGATATTTGGAAATAATCACGGTATTTTCCTAATAAACAGTTATTTTATTCATTTCCCGAAAGATAAAACTGCTAGGTAAGGAAAGGTATAACTTCTTATGACAATGGTCAACTGAAGCAATTTTTTATGAATAATTAAACCATTTACGTTTTAAAAATTTTAAATAAAATGGTACAAAGAATTTTCTGTTCCCAGAAATATTTATTACTCTCTCGAATTTTATTCCTGTATTGTCTATGTACAAACATTTTCGAAAAAGTTTTAGAAGTAAAAATAGCTTTTTACTGTAACCCAACTTCAAAGAATCCCGAACTTTGTTGGCTGTGGACCGATACTGTGTATTCTCACGTTGCTAATGAAAAAAGTGACTTGCACTGTGTGATTAAATTGCATAGAATTTAAAATAGTATTACGGAATAGGGATACTCAAAAGTAATTATATATGCACAAAGATCTCATTTCACAGATTAGGGACTAAGAAACGTCACTTGCAAGCCGTAAAACCGGATATTAAAGACCTAGATCGCACAGTTTTGGAGCTATGCACAATGGTGACATGTGTGGCAGCGAAGCATTGGCACGGATTGCATGAGCGCATACCGATTTCTTTACACTCACATCTCTCACTCCTACACACACAAGACACAAGCACAGCAGATATACCATCCCCTTCCTTGGAACACTGTCACTAAACATTTTACAACACTAAACAAAAACTCAGACAATTTGACATACACGTCACATACAGTACATCAAAAAATCTCCATAACACATTTTCCCACAACAAAGATCCTATCCCCAAGCCTTTATCGTGTGGGGTACACTCCATTTCCTGTGGCAGTTTAAATGCGCAATGTATTGGCCAGACCGGAAGATCCTTTAAACAAAGAATCAAAGAACACGTACATGCTCTTACACATGAAACAACACAATCAAATTGCCAGTCGTCTCTTAGTACAAGAACACTCATGTAATGCAGACAGTGACGTCAAAATTTTGGAGATTGAAAACAGATACACTCACAGACTTAAATTAGAAGCAATTCACATCAATAATTTATTAAACAATCCCCAGAACACTGAATGAACAAATTCCTTCCTTCTCACCCCTCTTGAAACTCGCGGCTTCCCACTTACATTAACCCCTCTGGCCGCCACTTTTCCTCCGCCTGGCTGGGCCTTTCCCCTAATGGTCATTTCGTAGAAAAAAAACTGCGTTCTCCCCCCTCTCCATTGAAAGCTTTCTTTCAAATAGCGGGCAATGCCCTTCACCCTCGCTGTCTTGTTTGGACCGAGGCCCCCAGCTGCCTCAGAATAGGTATGTCAGTTCGCTCACCGAAATGTATCTATTCACTTATTCATTTGTTTGCATTATTTTTATTTCATTGTTTTTACTTCATTTTACAATAGTACATCTGTTATTTCAAATTCTCTTTATTGAAAATTAAGTTTATATGTTCACATTTTATATTCCAATTTTCCTATTTTATTTAAATTATATTTTTATTCATAATAATATCCTGTAATTAACTTTAAAAAATGTAATTTAGTATATTATTATTATTATTATTATTATTATTATTATTATTATTATTATTATTATTATTATTTGTATCAGTGAAGATGGCCGCAATGCTACCGAAAATGCTTTCTGAAGAAATAAAAATTTACGACAAAACAACGCCTCAAATCCATTTCTACTAGTTACGTGAATAACTACATCAATACAATAATTATGAAATAATTTTGTTTTCATGACAAGTGTTACAGACGTATCACATTATGGACAAATACGAAGAACTGCTTATTTAGAACTGGCAGGCCCTCCAGTTGAGATAGATCAATCGAAGAACATTAATTTTGAACAAAAATCCTGAATACGTTTTTCGCGCAAAAATTGGACGAACAGTTCGAAAACAAACATTTTTACGGTACCAGGGTCCCCAAAGCGTGTATTTACCTTAAAATCTCGACACCGATTGTTTGTAACACTATATAACTTTATTCAGGTGACCAAGAAAGTAAAAATTATGATTGTATGAATATATCTTTCAGCAAAGACAACTAACACCACGCCATGCCTCGGATTTCGCGGTTTTATTCTTTTCGATCGATCCTAGGGATTCCAATTTGTCGCGGACAAGAATGATCAGTTTTGTGCGTCCTTTTCTACCCGTCCCCTCTTTCAGCAGTGCCACCAGCTATATGGTATGGGAGACCGCCCCATCGTGACATGTCGCTGTCGAAAACAATAACGGCGAATCAAAAACTTTAGCTTCACAATTGTTATAATAAATAAAAGAAGAAAACTTATTATATATATATATATATATATATATATATATATATATATATATATATATATATATATATATATATGCAACGAGAACACATACCCTACGCCTCATCTGAATCTGCACATTGTATGTCCATATTGATTGGTACTTTACAACTTGCAATTTCTCACCCAGCGAGAAAGTGAACGATCAGTGATTGTTCGTCCTTTTTTAATCCCCCCTCCCCTTACAACAGTGACACAATCGCCGCGCCGTTACCGGCCACCCCATCGCTCGCCCTACAGAGGAACGCGTCGCCCGCTACCAGAAACAATAACGGCGAACCAAAAAATTGAGCATAACGAAATAATTTTGAATACTGGTCAGAAGCTTCACAGTTGTGTTACATTATAAGAAAATAATATCGTATTACGAACAGCCCAGCTGATGTTTTTGAATGTGGTGAAACTATCAGCAGAAAAGAAGAAAAATGGTTTACAAAGAACACAATGCGAATATGCAACAATATGAATATGCATTCATCTACAACGATACCTCATCTGTACCTTCAACACTGTACCTCATCTGCACCTTCGCAGTCTATAGGAATATTGATTGGTTTTTTACAACTTGCAGTTTCTCAACCAGTGAGAAAGTGAATGAACAGTTTAGTTCGACTTTTTTTTAACTCCCTCTCCCTTAAAAAGGCGCCACCGTCCGCTGCGCCGCAAATCCCCAAAGGGCCTAAAGGGCGCCGTTCCGCCCACGCCGCAGCCCGTCCCCCGCCCGTGGAGGGGCGGGGCGGGGATGGACCGGAGGGCACATCGATCGGACTGCGCGTGGCGCGGTGAGGCGGGGGCGGGCCGGGGCGGGCAGGCGCGGGAACGTGGCGGAGGCGCGATCGGCTGCGAGAAGCCGCCGCCGTCGCCCCCGTTGCCACCACCGCCGCCGCCGCCGCCACCATCGCCGCCACCGCCGCCACCACCATCGCTTCCGCCGCTGCCTCCGCCACCTCCGCCCCCACCGCCGCCGCCGCCACCGCCACCGCTATAGCCATCGCCACTGCCGCCGCCACCGCCACCATCGCTTCCGCCGCTTCCGCCGCTGCCTCCGTCGCCACCGCCATCGCCAACACCACCGCCACCCCCGCCGCCGCCACCACAGCCGCCACCGCCACCAACGCCATCGCCAACATCGCCATCGCCGCCGCCGCCGCGAAAATAGCTCCGGGGCACGGGGTCGCAGCCCTTCCTTGGGGCGCTCCGTGCTGGCGGGTGCCTTCTCCTCGGCGCTTGGATTCCGTGACCTACTGCGAAGGCGCCTCTCAATTCTCGGTCAGTCGCCCTGCAGCCTTTTGAAGGAAGCTTTCTTTGTCATGCGGGCTTTTCGAGGTCTGTTTGCTTCTTTGCCAACCAAATGTTTAATGAACAGTAGCATTGACACTTGTTCACGGCACAATTTAAAACGTATTTCTTAGGAAATCTTTTAACACAATATAGAAGGCGAATTTAGTCCACGGTTTTTCTTCCCCATTCCTCTGTCCATTAACTAATGCCATCGACACTTTCTGCAATAACTCTCTGTAAGAAATGATTTCTTTCTAACATGAAACTCCCTACAACCTAATCATTACTTGACTGTACTTGGTTTACCCCATTGTTACACTATATAACGAAAGAAAGTACACCGGCCCTTAAGTTGCGTTATGGAACCTCTGACCTTTTGCTAATCCCCAAAACCAATACTGGAAATGTGAAATAAAGTTTAATGAGAATTATTGCTCTCGTAATGGCATTCAAATATATTTGAAATTATACTTTGTTACTTCGCAAAGGCTATTTATTTTAAGATTAAAAATACACAAATACAAAAAACACAACTTCGTTTGCCTGAAGTGCCTAATATTGTTATACTATAATGACCTATTAAATTACTTATCAATTGTGGCTATTTAAATGGCAACACGCAAGACAAATATTTTGAAAGAATTAAAATAGGTACAATATAACGTTTCAAAATTCCTCGAAAATTCACTCGAAGATCTGGAGAAAGGTCGCAGAAATATCAACAGCAAATATAATAGTTTCATAGAGTATGATAAATCGGTCTCTTTTGGTGTAACTATTTTTGGAAGTGTTTCGGGATAATTTTAAAGAATCATAGCCTCTATTAATTTTTATTCATGTTGAAATGCTTGTTCATCGGTAAGCAGACGTCCAATCCAAAGCATTATTGGGAGGATACATCCTTTTCTCTTTTCTAACTCGCATGCCTTTGCAACTTTGTCAATAATTTTGCGTTCGCCGATATTATACGTTTCTCTAATTTCTGAGGAGTTTGAAGTGTCATCTGTAAAGGATTTCGATCTTCCTTTGCCCCGAAGAAAGAAAAAAGCGAACAGGAGACACCATCTTCAATAGCAAATGGGTTCTGTTTCGCACCAACT